>OY856187.1:144352448-144621589 GCA_963693315.1 Diogma glabrata
GCTGCAAAGACTGAATTTGACTTTATGCTAGAGTAAGGAATTTGTAGTTCTTCTAGTAATCAATCGTTCAGTCCTTTTCACTTGATCGAAAAGAAAAGATGGTATTCGTGTTTGCGACTTAAATAAAGTCACAGTCCTCGACAAATACAATTTTCCTTTTCTTCAGGATTTTTCGCAACAACTTGCAAGTTGCATTATTTTCTCGACTATTGACCTAGTGCGAGCTTGTCATAAAATTCCTATTATGCCGTCTGATATTCCTAAGATAGCTATCTCTACACCATTCGGACTGTTCGAGTTCATCCGAATGGTATTCGGTTTAAGAAACGCTGGTCAAACGTTTCAGCGGCATAGGCACACCATTTTACGTTGTTTAGATGTCTGCTTCATCGACCTAGACGGTCTCCTTGTCCCATCTTAGTTCTATGTTTACTTAGGACATCTAAAGCGCTGTCAAAGATTACCAAATGCTGGTATGATCAACAACAAGTGCAATTTCGCATAGTATGAAATAAATTTCTAAAGTCAAGAACGAGTGGAAGTTATTTCCGATTTCCCCACTCCTCAAATGGTTAAACAACTACGTAGGTTTCTTGGAATGATAAATTTCTATCGATATTTTATTCCTCACGCTGCTATTTAAAATTATTTCTTAAAAGGCTATAAAAAGAACAACAAACTACCTATTAACTGGTTGGAAACGACCTATTGTCTTCTCTTCAAGCTTTTATAAACCGTAAAAGCAATTTCAGCGATGCTATGATGCTTGCCTCAACCTTCTGAACTTTTGGCAGTTATGTAGCTTATGGAATACTTTAGTTACCTTTTAGAAGGGCGATATTTAGATTATTCACGGATCATAAACATTCAATTTAAGCACTGTCACAAAATCTAAAGCTAGTCCCAAGACAATTTAGACATATTTCTGGGATGAACAATGTTGTTGCTGACGTTTTGTCACGCATTGATCGAATCCAGTTACTTGAGAGTATAGATATTCGGCAATTGCTGATGCTTAAACAATGATTCAGAGTTGAACGAACTACTTTAAAAAAAAACGCACGACGCTTAAATTCAACTGTTTCCCCTATCCTTCCACTCTGACTAATTTATTTATTGTGACGTTTCTTCGTTGAAACGCCCATTTATTCCAAAACAGTTTCGTCAAAACGCGTAACATTTCTTTCATGCAAATGCACAATATTTCTCATCCCGGAATCAATGCCTTCTATTAAATTACTGTTGTAACTGGCCGTCAGTTAAAAACGATGTTAACAGTGTCAAAATCGAAAATTTCACGACACACTCGACCTCCCTATCTTATTGATAACTTTTGATCGACAGATACACAATATAGTCCGAAGCAATTCCGACTTCAGAAATTATGGCTGCAGCTGTAGCCACTGCTGTTTATTCTGGGTGGATTTCTCGCTTCGTGGTTCCTGATTTCATTGTGACCGATCGAGAATCACAATTTGAATCACAACTATATTCTGAACTTTCAATGCTGTTAGGTTTCGAACATTCGAACTCTTCTCTCTCTTTCTCTCTCTTTCTCTCTCTCTCTCTCTCTCTCTCCTCTCTCTCTCTCTCTCTCTCTCTCTCTCTCTCTCTTCTCTCTCTCTCTCTCTCTCTCTCATCTCTCTCTTCTCTCTCTCTCTCTCTCTCTCTCTCTCTCTCTCTCTCTCTCTCTCTCTCTCTCTCTCTCTCTCTCTCTCTCTCTCTCTTTCTCTCGCTCTCTCTCTCTCTCTTTCTCTCTCTTTCTCTCTCTCTCTCTCTCTCTCTCCTCTCTCTCTCTCTCTCTCTCTCTCTCTCTCTCTCTCTCTCTCTTTCTCTCCCTCTCTCTCTCTCTCTCTCTCTCTCTCCCTCTTTCTTTCTTTCTGTCTCTCTCTCCATCTATCTATCTATCTATTTGTCTTTATCTCTCTCGGGCGTTTACATCCCATCGAGGGATTTTGTCCACTGTGCAATCAGCGTTGTCTCTTCGACGAACTCCAGCTGGCTGTTGTTGGGACACTTTTTCAGCTTTCTCTCAAATGGAGCCCTGACTACATGACCAAACCATCTAATCCGGTTGTATTCAATGAATCCGATTACATCACAGTCTCCGAAGCTGTTTGATTTCATGGCTCATTCGGATTCTATACTGATTTTCACCAACTTTAAAGGACCATAAATGGTTCGTATGAGCTTCCTCTCGAATGTTAATAGAATTCTACAATTGGAGGAAGTCAGTGTCCAGCTTTAACTTCCGAATGTAATCACAGGTTGAATTAATGCTTTGCAAAGTGTGAGTTTACACGACCGCGAAAAATTTTTGATCGCAGAAAGTATGGCCGAGAAACTCTGTATGCGGCTATGACATGGGGTTTGATATCTGTCTGCATGTCATTTAACGATGTTATTTCGGAGCCGAGGTATTTGAAGTTTTCCACGCGTTCTACTTCATAGTCGCCAGTATCTAAATTTCTGAGATCTACATAACCAAGAATTTGACTAGATTTGTTAAATATGCAGTTTTGTGTCACGATTCGGCTTTTTCTTATCGTGTACTCAAGCGCTAAATTAAACAGTACGGCCGCGAGTGCTTGTCAAACCTTGTCAAACACCTAATGTTATATCAAAAGGGTCAGAAACTGACCCTTCGATTAGTATTCTACAATTTGATCCAGATGTTGTGAGTTTACACAGAGAAACAAGTTTCTCTGGGATACCAAGGCATATGAGCGCACACCATAGGTTGTCGCGGATGATACTATCATATACTTGGTGAATGGTGATGTTATACTCCCAACATTTTTCCAGACTCATCCTTAAGGTAAAACATTGATCCGCGGTTGAACGGATGGGATGAAAGCCACACCGATAGTCACCGATGATGTGCGGATTCATAGTGTACATAACCGGTGTATGAGAAAGCCACTCCAAATTCTCCTTCGTTTTGATGCAATAGTAAAAAGTGTATCCTTTCGCTATTTAATGGATTTCACTTCCTGGTCATCTTAGTTCCTGCAATTCCACGATATCCAGTGTGTAGCTATCGACTTCATGTGCGATTTTCAGGAGATCTCCTGGTCTTCTAAGACTCAGCACGTTCCAAGTTCCCATTTTTAAATTGTTTTCCGGGTACAGTTTCCGAGGTCGTTCTTGTGATGAATCCGGAATATTCCCATGTCAGTGTACAGAGTTCATAACAGATAATTTTTTTTACGGAAATGGAAGGCTAGCGCCTAATCCAAATTTTAGAATGTGAATGCGTCCGTTTTGCATCTTAAGGTTACCAGAAACAACTCCTGCACGTTTTTATAGCGAATCGCTTGATCCAAGACAGACGCCCGCATTAAGCCGCCCCTAACATGGAGAACAGACGATGGAGTTGAATTTATGGTGCCAATGACTCATGTTATAAAATCATTGAGTATAAGCAGTCTTTCCTCTGCACCTCTCAACTACACCAACCTAATTCTGCTCGGCGTTAACGTAGAATTTCGAATTTTCGCTACCCGAGCTACATTCGAATTTTATATTTTCTCATATGAAATGTGTTAAACTTGCTGTAATAAAGTTAGTGTAGTCCATTAGCGATATCTCGAGAACCACATTCGACCCAAATGACGCGAAAATAATTGAACTCAATTTACAAAAAAAATGGGAATCGCTAACACACAAATATAACAAAAAATTATTGAATAATTTTATTGTTGGATATAGGTTTAGTGGATCGTTTCCTATCATTGTGCTAAAATTTCGCATAAAGGTTTCCATTTAGCCTAAAAGTTTCTAAATTGAGAGCTTTGTAAAGTTAAATGCAAGGGATTTTCTGAAAAGTGTTCTATCAATCCAATTGTACGATATAGCCAAAAACACCTGTTTTATTGAATTTGATTTATACTCAACATAATTTGATATTTGATATTTGATATTTGATTTATACTCATCATTCATCATTCGGAGTCAGACGAGTCGACGTCTCCTAAATTTTAAAATAAAAAGAACAAAAAACAAAAATAATCGAAAATAGATAAATAATAGTGTTATAAGTGTTAATAAGTGTTAGTAAGTGTAGTAGCTAATAAGTAAATAAGTGTTATAGTGTTTGTGTTAATGTTTATGAAAAATAAAAGTTTTGAGATCGGACGCGTACAATTATATAATTGGTGAGATTGTTCTTTATTAAAAAATTATTTGGTATTTTGTGTTCACTATTACCAAGAGGTAGGCAGGTAAAATTTTACCTTTTATTGCTTTGATGTAATAAATTTATTTATTATTTTAAAGCATTTGTCTTGGTAATAGAAACCCAAAAGTTTTGTTTTAGTTGTTAGTGATTTTTTTGGATTGCCTGGGTTTTTTTTTTATTTGAAGTTTTCTATTTGATATGATCTAGCTCCTCCCACCTCGGACTTATTTTGGGAGTTGGAAAATATCAGTTGGTTGATTATGAAATGTTTATTTTTGACAATAGTTAGGAATTTTGAATTTAACCCTTTATTTGTACTCTTCAATTTTGTTAGTGTATTTTGTGTCCCCATTTTTTTTTTGCTTTTCTCTTATCGTGCTACTGTTGCATGAAATCTGCTACCGTGTTTTTGTGACAGAGATACCCAGTTTCTTTTGTACTGTTTAGTGTTGAAATTTAGGCCTGGCCGAATTTCAGTAGCTATGCCTGCAATGTCAAAGGGTAAGTCTTTGTCTCAACAAAATGGCCGCAGAGTGAACCAACAGCTTAGCATTGACTTCACCAACATAAGAGGTCTCAATTCGAATCTAAACGAGGTTCATCACTACATCGAAAAAAATAAACCTGACATATTGTTTCTTACCGAAACAATTGTTAGTGGCAAAGCATCGAAGTTGGATCCCGATAAATACCGGATACCTAGTTACGAATTGGAACATTCCTTTTATAACAAGCATGGTGTCTGTGTATTTGTTCGAGATTCACTTTCATGTATGAGAATTAAGGCCTACGAGTTGAACTCTAAGCACCATAATTCTATAGCACTGAAGATCTCAGGTGTTGATGAAACTATGTTTATAATAGGATTATATAGATCCCCAAATTCTCCCCCAGGATGTCCCTTTTTCGATCAAATATCGGCTAATCTAGACAAGATTACCACGGACTACCCCAAAGCAAGACTGGCCATTCTTGGAGACTTTAATATTCATAATAAAGAATGGCTTATATATTCATCGCGCACTGACGACGTAGGACGACAAGCCGAACTGATACTCGCAGATTATCACGGTTTGACGCAAATGATAGAGTGTCCCACTAGAATCGCAGACAATTCACATCATAACAATAATTTGCTGGATCTGTTTTTGACAAACGAACCAGATACTACGAAGACAAAAGTCGAACAACCCCTCGGAACATCGGACCATTTACTAATATCAGCAATAGTGCAATTTACATCACCGACACAAATTAAAGCAAATCCTCGCCGGGTTTGGAACTATAAACGCGCTGACTGGGAGGGACTGAGAAACTTTTATGACGAAACACCTTGGAAAACTATTTGTTGTGTTGATCAAGATCCTAGCACATCGGTAATAAGAATTTCTGAAATCATAAAAGAAGGAATGCGGCGGTTTATTCCAAATCGATTAATCACTCCTAAAACTGAGCCTTGGTTTACACGGGATGTTGATGAGGCAGTGAGGAATAAACGCAAAGCATTCAAGACGTATAATGCTAATAAAACACCTGAAACCCATAGCGCCTATAAGAAAGCCAGAAATATTAGTAAATTCAAAATAGACTTGGACAAAGACGCGTTTATCCAGAAAAAAGCAAAGAAATTCGCCGAGCACCCATCTGGCTCACGTAGTTTCTTTCAGGCAGTTAAATCAGTCCAGAGCAATTTTACTCGATCCTCTATTCCAACCTTAGTTCTGAATGACATTCCCGTGAGCGACTCGAAAGAGAAAGCGGATCTTTTGGGTCGTATTTTCGCAGAAAACTCAAACATAGTCGAACCCCCACATTCTCCTACACTCATTCCCCCAGTTGTAACGAAAATGAAACCAATTATTTTTCGTTGCAATATTGTACGGAAAATGCTTCTTTCTATCAATATCAACAAATCTGCTGGCCCAGACGGTATTCCACCCCTCATTCTTAAAAACTTTGCTAGGCAACTAGCTCCAATTTTAACAAAAATTTTCTATTTATCTTATAAAACCGGAATATGTCCCGATTCTTGGAAGCTGGCCAGCGTTCAACCCATATCAAAGAAAGGCAGTAAGATAGACCCTAACAATTATAGACCAATTGCAATTCTGTCGGTTTTAGCTAAAATATTTGAAAAATATGTTAACTACAATTTGATAGATTATTTGGAAATGTCGCGAATTATTGATGATAAGCAGTATGGTTTTCGTAGAAGTCATGCAACAGGTGATCTGTTAGCCTGCGTATCCCATCTCTGGAACAAATCACTGGAAAACCACGGTGAAACATTCAGTATTTCACTTGACATTTCTAAAGCATTTGATAAAGTGTGGCATAAAAATCTTATAGCTAAATTAAAATCTTATGGCATAGACCATCTTACTGTCTCATGGATTCATAGTTTTCTTACAGGTCGCCAATTTCAGGTTAATTTAGATGGTATCACATCCAATATTTTCACAACCAATGCTGGGGTTCCCCAAGGTTCTGCACTCTCACCAACCTTGTTTCTTCTATACATTAATGACTTACTTATTTCCACAGTGCACCCAATCCATAGTTTTGCTGATGACAGCACATTACATGCATCACATGCATCTCCTAAATTTCGATCTCATTTCTCATTTCTCACATCTCATTTCGATCTCATTTCTCTCTCTCTTTTCGCTAATTGATTCCATCAACAAAGATCTGGAGCGTATAATGGAATGGGGTGATCGTAATCTTGTTTCATTTAATCCAACCAAAACCAAATTATGCCGTCTTTCACGAATAGAGCGACATAAAAATTTTCCTATTAAAATAAACCAAGAGGAATTGCGTGAGACATCAGTTAGACTTCTTGGAGTGGATATTCAAAATAACCTGAAATGGAATAAACATGTGTTCAACCTCGCTAAATCTGCAATGCAAAAATTAGGATTCTTGAGTCGATGTAAAAAGTATTTCAATCCCGAGCAAATTTTGCTAATCTTCAAGTCCTTTATTCGTCCATGTATGGAGTACTGCTGTCATGTTTGGGGAGGTGCTTGTCAGTCAACAATAAAATGTCTAGACTCTGTACAGAGAAAAGCAATACGGTTGATTGGTAATACCGAACTAACGGACCAGCTTGATTCACTCCAGCACAGAAGAAATGTGGCTGAATTGTCAATCTACTATAAATATAACTTTAGCGAATTCTCCTCTAAGGAAATTCAAAATATTCTTCCATCGTGTGCGCAGTATAATCGACAAACAAGAGCTGCCGAGTTATCCCATCCATTTGTTGTACAAATACCTCGTTGTAGAACTGTGTCCTTCCAAAACGACTATTTCAATAGAGTGGCCAAATTATGGAATTCATTGCCCTCCTCTGTATTTCCCGATGAATTTTCTCCTCAGGCATTTAAAGAAAATGTCCATCATCATTTAAAAAAATTAGTATAGTTATCCCTATATCCCCATTCCTTCCATTCCTTTATAGTTGACATGGTATCTTCGGATATTCAAAGAGTCTAAATAATGAATATTTCATATTTAGTGTGCTAAACATGTCTAACTGATTAATAAAAAAAAAAAAAAAAAAATTTGTAGCAACGATCTTCTATGCTAATTTATACCAAAAAAACATAAATTTTTAAAGAAATGTCAATTATTTTTGTTTTCTTTTATTACATTTTAGAGTATAATCCTCAACCATGAACAACCACGTGAAAATAATTCTGAACATACAACCACAACAACGACAACAAGACACTTTATAGAATCAGAGCTCAGTTCACAAGGTTCAACAAGAAATCCCAGTCCTGTATCAATAGTTTCAAGTACAGGTTCAAGTTCTATTGCATCTGCCGTTGATACTAATGAAAGGTAAAAAAATTGTTTTGTCCAATAAATATAATATATCCCTTTTTATTTTAAATTAGTTTGTTGATTCTGTTGCCCAGCAACGCAGGGTTCAAACAACAAATTCTATTTCACCTATCTAAATGACTTTTATTCAATGTTATTCTATAAATTTCACACTATGTATATTTATCTAATAGCTGCTAAGTAGATAGATATAACAGTAAACCGTTGTAAGATTTTAATAACATATTGTATCAATTTCAATTAAAATGATAATGCTAATTGCAGCAACTGTGTCATTTTTTACAAGGTTTTGTAAGCGTTTATTTTCTACAGTCATATTAACAAAAGAACAATTATTATATTTCAGACCACGTGAAAGATTATCAACTTCATCAACAGATGCGGAAGACGTAGTAACTGATCCGGATGAACGAAATGGTTTTAAGAAATGGCCACACCAATATGGAAGAGCATTGGCAACGATTTGTTGTACACTAGGATTGTTTAATATATCAAGGTTTTCTGTATTCAGTATTCATTTTGGAGGTTAGAACTTTTTTAGTTACTATTTTTATATAAGAATTTGTTTCCTATTTTATGTTATGTAATTGTGTTTAAGGTGTTCTTGTTGTGATAAGAAAACATTGGAAAATTGCATTGATAATGTTTTTTTACTGTAACGCATTTTTATTTTGTATGGAAACTTGAAGTTATTTCTATGATCGATTGTTAAAGTTCACAGATTGTCAAAAACACAGACTTGCTTTTTCATTGATTTTAGGGTACATGCTGTCCTCGGTACCTCAGTACAAGATCCTCGGCTCTTTGAAATAACAGTTGTTGAATGTTGTCTTTGATACCTTGCTTTAGTACAATTTTATTTACAATTGATGGTAAACATAGTATTTGACTTTGTGTAGTCGGCATTACAATATATATGTCACAAGAATGTCGCTTTCCGATTTCCATTTCCAGAAAAATGTTTGTTTGTTTTCCATAATTTATTTGGTATATATTTTCTTCTTAAATTCTTGATATTCCGGTGTTAGTCTCATGCACAAACCTATAAGATTTTTTGCCCTCAAAAAATAAATCAGTCTTAGCTTCTTACAGTAAATCGTTACTGAATTCTCGTAATGTTCATCAATTATATTCATACCATAATTAAGAACTGAGAAGCCTGCATTAAGATATTAACGTTTTCAAAACTCTACGAGTGTAGTTTGGCGGAACACAATATAATTTTGTGGAATGTCAAAATTCGCTCAACTACATCCAACTGTTTGATATATTTTTTTTTTTCAAAACACAAATTTCATTTTAATGCTCTTCGATAGTTTTTGAATGCAGTATTGCGTGACCAACAGTTTTCATATTAAATAACCAAAAAAAATGCCTTAATTATAGGAATAATAATTAATTTTTTCAGTTCACCAAATCAGTATAGAAATAATATAAATAATTAATTAATTAAACTTACATTTTTTATTTCCAGCTAATTTCGTTCTTCAATTTTTGATTCTATCATTGATAATTGGTATTCCAATGTTATGGCTACAAATGTGTTTAGGAGCAAAAATCAAAAATGGACCAATATCAATGTGGCGTATAAGTCCAATTTGTAAAGGAATCAGTATATCATTATTTCTTGGACAAGGATTAATAGCTTTATACTCAACGATTAGTATTGGCTGGTTAGTCGTTTATTTTCGAGATTCATTTCTATCCAATACATTGAACTATAGATGGGAAGAGGTGTATGAATTATATCGATATGGAAATGAATCAGTTTCACTATCCGCACATGTAAGTGATTATTTTAATGGTGTTGTTTTGCAACGTTTACAACTGGGACCAGGTGGAAGAGCTGGTAGTACTGGAATCGGGCCGGTTCGATTTCAAATCGCTTTCAATATATCTCTAGTGTGGATGCTGATTTTTGTGATTTTGTGCAAAGGATTACGATCATATGGAAAATGTTTATTTGTATTTGCCACCGCACCGATTATTTTAATTACAGTCGTTACAGTTAAATTATTGTTTTTGGTGGATTCAAGCTCTATACAGGATTTATATCCAGCAACTGATTGGCAAGAATTTTTTTCAAATTCTCAAAGTTGGTTCACCGCTGCACAAGAAACATTTTTAACATGGAATTTATTTGGAATCTCAGTTATATCGTTTTGTTCAAAAACCAACAAAACTTTAACCAAAAATAAAAAGCTTTTAAAACGTGATGCATATATTGTTATTTTTGTAACAATATTTGTTCTTTTAGTTGCTTCGTTGTTGGGCAATGCTTGCTTTAAAATTCTAAATGATTCAGGATTTTATTATTTTCCTGGATCGTCGTATGGTAAGTTTTTTTAAAATTTATATTAACTTTAGATATTGATTTAATTTATTTTCAGAAACACTTGCATCAAATGTATTTCTATTCCGAAAACAATCTTTACATTATCAATCAGTATTTTCTATACCAACAAAGTATCTACCAAGATTTGCATCAGTATTAGGAGAAACTTTTCGTCAACCGGGAGTGAATCATTACAAAGAAAGCGGATACCAAGCAATTCGTTTAGTGACTGAAATTCTACCGTGTACATTTTCAGTTTCACGAATTTCTTGGATTTGGTGTATGCTAATTTTTCTAGCGTTGTTATTATTTGGAGTTGGACAATTGTGTGCAATTTGGAAGCCAGTTGCAAGTTTATTGGGGAATTCACCCAGTTCTGTATTATTAAGCTGTGTTACTGGATTATTATTAGGAATTCCACTAGCTACAGAAAGTGGGATTAATATAATTCATTTTTTCGATATTGTATTGGGTGGAGCATGGTGGATGTTAGTTTTGTGGGTAGCACAAATTTTAGCTATATTTTTAATAAGAGGTCGACCTTATAGTGGTATGATTTTCTATATTTCTTTTTTATTTATTCAAAGTTTAATTATTTTAATTTTTACAGCCGATCTTCTAGTCAATGATCTTCATTTTTCACCAACATTATCAGCATTTGTTGCATTTTCTTGGAATTTGTTAATACCGATTGTGTTAATGATGCTGTGTGCCATTGAATATAAATCATCAAATACACGAGAACTGTTTCATAAGAAAAATCCGTCGTATTGGCCTTTATGGGTCAGACAAATGGGTGCAATATTACAAGTTTCATTTTTAGTTTTAGTTCCTATTACATCTATTATACAAATTTATCGTTACTTAAGTAAAGGACCACCGGATGTTCTTGATGTGAGTATTAAAAAATATTTCGATCAATTTATAAATTTGAGAAAAAATGTGTTTTTGAAAAATTATCGCTTGTAAATAATATAAAATAGTGAAAGAGGTGCAATATTTTTTCACGTATAAATGTGGAGTAATTTATACGAATATTTTTTACATCTATTGAGAAGGCCGAGTTTTCTTAGCGCGCTCTTTGCCGTCCTATTATATGATTATATGATCGTCCCAGATTAAATCATTGGAAATTGTGACTCCCAATAAACGAATGCTTTCACATTCGTCTATTTGTTCGTCACTCATACGAATTGAAATATCGTTGGGGAACTCGGTATTTGATCCGTAAACTATCAACAACTGTATTTTTAGTGGCTTTTAAACTGACCAAAATTTTGGTCAACTCAAAAGGCAACTTTTTCTGGGTCTGGGCAGCGTCTCACCGGTCGGGATTTATTCATTCGTGCATTTTGCCCTTTGAAGATGGGGGAACGAATGTCGTGTGCAGTGTATTATCACCTGCAAAACTAAAAGTTCGTTGATATAAATTAAAAATTGAATGGGGGACTAATAAATATAGCCAAAATTCGTTGATGCAGTGTTAATCTCCTCATTGAATGCACAGTTGGTTGTGGGCTTGTTGACATAAACCAGTGACTTCAAATATCATCATAAAAAGAAATCTAATGGTGCTAAATCTCACTATCTCTGATCACCGAAACGAAAGAGTACACGATCTAGAAATGGCTTATGCAGTAGTTGAATTGTTTCACGGGTTGTATGGCATGTGGCACCGTCTTGTTGAAACCAAATATTGGCCACATTAATATCATCCAATTTCGGCAGAAAGAACTGTGTTAACATGTCACTATATCGAGCGCCAGTAACAGTAACATTTTCACCATCACTCTCACAAACTGCTTCGATATTGACATTTGAACTGATTGTTTTCGGACGACCAGTGTGTTTATCATCTTCAACTGATCCAGTATCCCTGAGTTTTTCAATTAATTACAATTTTGTATGAAATTTTGAAACAGTGGCCGCAAAACTTTCATTATGTTTTAGATATTGTTCAATAATGAAAATACCTTTTTATTTCGTGTAACACCCTTTGGACACCTTTTGTAAAAAATAAAACAAATTAATTATCAAGGTGAAAACCTTTAAGAAAATTAAAAAAAAACTAATTAACATCGTAAAACTCGAGCGTCAAAGTGTTTTAAGACCCATACCGACTGGCCTTCTACTGACAAAATTTCAGATCCCTGGTAGACGAACGAACACATATTTTGTTGTATTATTATAGCTAAGACAATAATAATACAGATAGATAAATAATGATAGTTGTTTGGTAGGAAACTATTTAAAAACTTTTAAAAAAATTATAAAGCAAACAATTTGGTTTGACCGCTCCCCTAAGCTCAGAAACTGTAAATGTTTCTACATTCTGTTGAAATCGGCTCAAAAAATCAATGACTGAATATAAAAATACATTCTGTGGAAACATTTGAAGGTTTTATTTAACTTTTACAACTGTATATTATATAATATCAATAAATTTGACTGGTAAATCTTAACCATAGATGAAAAACTCATTAATCCACGCTAGGTATTCGACTCGTATTATTTTTCTTCATTTGGAATGTGGTAATTAATATTAAAACAAATAATAAAATATTTTGTAAAATATTGACGGGATTTACATCGACCGAACTGGCCAAAAACTGTAGTCCAGAATGAAGCAACACATCAACGACGTCAATACAAATAGTATAAAAGCAAACAACACCGCCACTTATCACCATAGTAAATAAAATCAGATTTTAAAACGTTGATTCTTGTATATTCACTCACACTTGCACGTCTTAAAAAATCTGAGATCGAAATAAAAACAAAATCAAAAATTGGACCACCAACAAAAATAAACTTGAAAACAGAAAAACTAACATGTACTCATAATAATAAAAATTACAACAAGCTGTATGACGCAATGTCGCAACGCAACCCATCGGTTTCAAATTAAAGATCTTTAAGTAAACAAATACAGTTGATAGAGGACAAAAGTGAAAATAATAATCTTTGATCATCGAGACAATGCAATTGGCGGAATCAACAGATTTTGTTAATTATTAAATAACAGAAACTTGTTATTAGATTAGATTATTCCACAAACCTTTCTTTAAGTTTAATAAAATCTAAAACCAACTGTATTGGCGACAGTTTGATTCTGTCAGCCTCTACAGTTTCAGAGCCAAAAATCCTAGCTCTGACACTAGAAAAGGCTGGACATACACACAGAAAGTGCTCCGCGTCCTCCTCATTTTCAAGACAACCCCCACACACAGAACTTTCACTAAGTACCATAGCAAACAAGTGTTTATTTGGATGTCCATGTCCTGTAAGGAAACCGATCACAGTGCTGAGAGTTTTCCTCTGCAGACTTAAAAAAAATTACAATTTTTATCTGAAATGCTAAAAAACATGTTACTTTGTCTGCCTGTTGATGACGCATTCCACAAGGCCTTCATCTTAAGGTCGGCATCCACTTTTAATAGTGACAAGGCGAACGTTTTGGATAACCAACAACCAACAAAGATTTTCCTACACCCATTGAAGAATTTGGAAGTAGTCTCCGGGTTTACCAGTGCTTTGATAGCTGTTTGGCTATCCCAACAGATGCAAATTTTTTTCCCTTGCAGACGCGGACGCATTCATTGATATTTGATAACATATACGGAAATTTCTTGCTGCTTATGACATTATCTGCTTCCAGGTACACGCCAGCTCCTGCATTTCCATTTAACAAAAAACCATCTGTATAGAAAACATAAATCTCGCTGGAGGATCATTTGGACCAAGTTCCCTCACATTCCTCTCTAGAAGAGATGACCAGTTCAGCGGGCTTCGCAAAGTTAAGATCTTTTGTCATGACGTTACTATGCATATCTATTTCGGCACAATCTGTCCGTAGTCTATCAAGTATGTGACATGCGGTCATTGTTTTCCCTCTGTTTATCCACGCCCCTGCCACATGCAGTCTATAGACAGCTCCTTTAGCCATGTACTCTATATGTAGATGTAAAGGAGCCAGACCCAACATGGCTTACAACGACAGTGTTGGTATGGTACGCATTGAACCACTAATACCTACACATGTCATTCTCTGTATTTTATTTAATCTAGCACGGGCGCATTGTTTCTCCGTCTTTGGCTACCAGAAAACACATGCAAAAACAAGTGTTGGCTGATTATTGCTGTATATACCATAGGATCATTTTGGGACTAAAGCCCCAATAACGACCGACGGCATTGCCAAAAAGAAATGACAGCCTTATCAATCTTTTTTATTAAATGAGTATTCCAATTTAACCTTTTGTCGAGAATAATGCCTAGAAACCTAACCTCATCTGGGTAGCTTAACTGCATACTGGAAAGATACAGTCTTGGTGTTACAGGCACTTTTCTCTTGTTGGTAAATAAGACTACGTGATTTGAAAGGATTGACTGAAAGTCCTTGCTTTTTGTCCTTGAATTTTGCATCAGATCCACGAGAGTGCGAAGGTCTTTCCCAATTGCCAATATGGCAATATCATCAGCGTTACTCTGAGAATAGGGTCCCGATTGATTCACTCTCTTAAGAAGACAATCAACTACCAAATTTGTTATTAACTAAAATATATAAATAAATAAACGAAATGTTGGATTATAAAAGTTATAATCAATTTAAAATCTTATTGCCTGTTAATGCATTAGTTCACTGCCGTCAAAACTAAATATATTTTAAAAATTATAAAAACAAATTTAATTTTACGATTATCATTAACTCGAAAACTTTTAAAGAAATAGTTTTAGGCTAGTAATTGAATTGGTTGCAAAAACTAATTAATTAATTTTATTTCCAATTGTCAAATGTAATTCGCAGTTGGATTTGTTGGTTTTATCTCCATTTTCCTTACTAATTTCATTATTTTCATCCATTTTGTTTATATTCTTTAATTAAGAATTAATTATTATACATAAATTTAATTACTTGATTAATTATGTACTAAAACTAATTCGTGAAACTTAATTTAAAACTAAAAATTATAAAATAAAATTTTCCAACAATTTTCGATCTGACATTTTTTTGAATAAAAACCCTCATTAAAATTTAAACTAGCTATATTCTGTTTTTAAAATTAAAAGAAAAGAGGTGGATTCTCATTCTCAGCAAAGGTAAATTAAATCGATTTTTCGAGTTCTTCAACACTGTCACCTGTCAATTCATTAAATAGTTAAAATCTCATTAAGTATTCGAACGCACTCCTGTTTAGCGAAAAAAAAAATCAATCAAAAATACCTGAGCGAATAAAACTATAAAGTTGAATAAAAAAAAACAAATTCAGAAAATTAAAATTTTGTTTTGCCAAGGTGTTTTAGAACTCTTAGAACCTTTAGGATTATACCTTATCCTGAAGCAATTTCGAACTTCTCTGTGCCGTAGATTTTTCTGGAGAGCGCACAGACAAACACTTTGTTTTAATATTATAAATTGATTTACTTATTTTATTTTATTTTAGGTTGTTTTTTATTTTTATATTTTTTTCATTCTACATATTTAACTTTATTTTATTTTATTTGATTGAATTTTTTGTAAAAAATGTAAGTTCTCAGTCTTTTTTATTTTATTTAATTAATTAATTTTTTTCTTAAAATTATATTCATTTATCTTAAAATTTTTTACCTCTATTTCGTCAACCTTTTTTTTAGAAATTGCAATACCTGATAATGCCACAATAAGGCGAAATACCGTAATTATAATATAAATATCGTAATCGTAAAAATTTATTAAATATTTCATAATACCAATTTAACACTCTAACAAAATGTAAAATTATTTTATCATCTTCCAACTATTAATAAGATCTTTATTCGTATGTTTTTTTTCCATAATAATAGCATGCATTATTGTATTGTTTTCTTAACCTTTTGAATTATGAAAATTTTCCTATACAGCATGCTCCATTATTCGATACTTTATGATTGTTTTAATCGAATTGTTTTGATTGTATTAATTTATTGTTTTTTTCAATTAGCGCCAATTTTTCCAAACAGGATTTTCGTTTGAATAATTTTTTAACTTCTTGTAGCTCGACCACTCGTTTTCCATCACAAAAATTAAAGCCTCATCTTCCAAAAAGTTCTGTTTTTGTAATTAAAGAAATTAAAAATTAATGAGAAACTTAATAACAAAAATGCTATGGTTGCCCAGAATCGCCTGACTTTAATGCATAAAGCTAAAGTTCAAATCTGTGCTGACTTCCCCATCATTGATTGGGACCGACTTAGGCTCTAATGCGACGTGTTACACTTTAAAATATCCAGTTCGAATCAGACAACCGGGTCATAGGACAGATTAACTGAACCAGGACAAATAAGGTATACCATTGGAGGAATTGAGAAATTATGCTCGATTTTTGATAGATGCCGGTTGTTAAATACACCACTAAGACTTGTTCTATTTCACCTTGATTCGGCCAGAACGATAAAAGCACATGCCAGAACCAGGACCGGATTTTCAATCTTGACCGCCTGGGTCAAACAAGATCTGCCGCCCTCTCCTTTATAAACTAAATGTAATGTATCTATGTATCACGTAAATTTACAATAAGTCTTAATAATAATTCCTTAGTATCGGATTTCGGATAGTCTTCGGATTTGTTTGAACTAATCCAAAACTAATACGTATCGTCTAATACTCGATGGATTGTCATGTGCAATCCCTTACTTGCATTTAATAACAGTTTATCACTAAAGCGGAATGATATTGTCTGGCAATATTTAATTAAGAATTTAAGTAACGCACATAATGGTGGGAGTTGATAATATTACCTGTGAAAATCCATATGTGCGCATAATTTCTTCGTTTAAAGATTCTAATTTAACTTCCCGAGCTGTTTTCGGCGATGCCGGCATTCATATCCGCTGTCAACGCTACAAATTGCGCTCCAGTTTCGGCAAAATCAAATGATCGTGTGGTTTCTACTGAACAAAAATAATATGATATGTTTTTATAAAAAAAATCAATCGGAACGAAGAAAAACCACTCACGAGAATGGTAATTAAATTTTTGTGAAACATTCTCTGAGGCACTGCTCTGCAATCGTTTATCATTAATTTTTTTACCACGATTTTGTCATACATGGCTTTCTAGTCATATCCATGACTATGTAAACTTTTCACAAAACACTTCGGACTCATGGAATTCAGAAAAACACGTGCCCCACGATGTGATACGGCAACTATACCAATATTTTTTATCCCTATATTTGGTGTACTTTCGAAACAATTGATTATTGGTTGACGTCAACAGCAACTTTGAATCGGAACGTAAACCACCAATCCTGATTGGGAAATCTCTTATTTTCTTAAATTTTTTACCAAAGCTAACTCATGGGTGAATATAAAAAGAAGATGAAGCAAAACCACAAATTTAGGGCCGATTATATGAATGCGGATAGAAGATAAATCCTCGGATAAATCGTTGTTTGTATTGTATGAATCAGGAAAGAACAACAAATTAATCCGAGAACAAAATTCTATTCTCTATTTTATTCTTTCTTTTTCTTGTATAAAACAAAGGATAAAACAATTTATTTTTTTTCTTGACATGCGCATAGCAGGATAATTTTGTTTTGAAGTTGTGGTTATTTTTGAATTTAAATTTGTGCGTTTCTAAAATTTGTTTTTTGATATAAATTAACAGTAAAATAAATAATATTTTTGATATAATTTTAATATATTCAATTTAAGTTTTGAATTTTTTTTTCAATTTATTATTATATTTATTTAATAGAAAAGTAAAAGAAAAAGTATTGCCACTTATAAAAATACTGCTATAAACTGCAATAAAAACAAAACAAAAATTCTATCCATCCGTGTTCATACAATCGACGAAAAATAACAACCTCGGATGAAGATAAAACTTTACTTTCGTATTTTTTTCTATCCGTCCTTGTTCATACTATCTTATATAAAGTAATCAAAAATTATATAAAACAAATTAAACAAAGCTTACATTATTGCATTCTTCCGAAACCAGTCCTGTGGCAAAATTGATGATTGTATCCAAATTTCATTAGAAAAAAAATCCAATAATTTATAGTTATCCATGGACCATGGGTAATATATAAAACGCCTTATATTAAATTATAACACACTAAAGATAAATATGGTCGAAAGTTACCACAGCATGATGGTCATATATAAAGTAACTCATTGTATTAAGTCATTCCATAGCACATATACTTTAAAGTTATCTCTCGATGCTCCAAAATAAAAATTCGTAAATTTGTCACATTTAAATATTGACGACAAGCTAAATTTGTATGTGCTAATTTACAAATTAAGCGCAACATATTATTTTTATTCAAATTGTAGTTTACTTTCATTCAAAGAAGTTTTGAAGAGGCATTATCACCTTTGCGAACACAATTTCTTACATCCAATTCATGATCATCCTTGACTTTTGTTTTTTCTTTTCGCAGCCATCATCAATCTAATGCATTTCCAATAACCGATATGGTAAAGTAACGGTTATGCTTGACCCTTTCCTCGATGTTTTCTGCTACAAACACGCTCACCCATAAAAAAATGCTAAAATTCTTATTTATACAAAATTTGATGGTTTCCTTTATTTGTTTGTTTTTTTTTAAATTGTTGACAGTTAAAATTTTAAAATAAAAGAAAACTTAATAAAATGCAAAAAAAAAACATAACTATATAAAAAAAATAAATTAATCGAAAAAGCTCCACTCGAATAATTAGTTAGTTAAACAATTAAAAAACTTATGGCACAAAAACTTACTGATAACAACTCTGTTTGATTAAAATTTACAAAATACTCTCGATCAAACATTTGGTCGAGTATAAATAGTGATATTCTCCATTTCTTGCTTCTCTTTAATTATACTTTTCATCGCACAAAATTTATAGTTTTCCCATATCTCTCAATATAATGCAAGTCAACCATTTCCATATATCAGCTCACCAAACAACTTCTCTACAACTACATAAATTTGAATAACCGCATAACATCTATATGTAATACTATGACTTAGCTTTACAAAAAAAAATGTAGACAGAATTGACATATATATTATTAATTGATATTGACGCCACAAAGCAGTGAAGCAATAAAAAAATTAACTGATAAAATGTTAAAATATTATTCACTGACTTGTAGCACACATAAATGTTTGTTTATGTTTGTTTAAATTATTTTATGTTTGTTTTAATTTAAAGGCCGAAACCGAAATAAATTAGCAAATCAGTAGCGGATTTCTTTAAATAAGGATTTCTTTAAATATGAATATTCTTATTTTTAGAGTTAAATTCGAAATAGTCCGTCGTTACATAATTTATATACAATTATGTAAAATAATGCCAATTATTAGATTGAACAACAATTAGATTGAATATTATTATGTTTTTTACAATAAATTTGTGAGTAAGAATGTTTCATTAATATTTTCTTAAAGTTTAAATAAATTTTTTATTTATACAAATAAAACAACATGACACGTCAAACTTTGATATTGAAAATATGAAATATTCTACCGCCATTTTATTTAAAACCATATCATGTGTTTTGTTTTATAATAAATTTGAAACAAACTAACTAAAATACAGAATCGCAATAAAGAGGTTTTACTTTTCAATTAATGTCAGAAGATAATAATCTGCTTTTAGGGCACAGCTACCAAAGTGGCGAGGGTCTTCCATACAACTGCTAACATTTTTCACTTTGTTTTTAAAGTTCAATTTTGATAACACTTTGACAAAAGATGTATTTGAATGACAAGCTTGGTAAATATGGTTAAAGTATGATGTGTAACAGTTTTGTGGCCCAATTTCTGGTTTGTCACCTCTAGCAAACATTTTTTTTTACTTTTTCTATTCGTTCAACAGAATCTTTGTCTGTGGGAATACTAGAGCTATCTTTATTAAACTAATTTTTATGTATCTTTAGCAAAAGATTGTAATGGAGAACTGGCTTCATTGGAAAATCGAAGAAGTTATTTAGCAGGCCGCGCACCTAGAAAGTTTTTAAAGCCCCAAGCGAGCTTCAGCCTGTGGGAACGAGAAGAATAACCTGCTGCTCCAGTACAAATAATCAGTATAGTACGCGTTTCTCATAATTTAAACGGATCAAAGAAAGAAGACAATTGAGATAAGAAGACTCTGGCGATTCTCATACGTGAATAAACCGCAATCACCACGTTCATCCCCGCATTTTATCATACATTCACACGCTCTCGCACCTCATACACTCA
The DNA here is from genome assembly GCA_963693315.1 of Diogma glabrata. Lineage (NCBI taxonomy): Eukaryota > Metazoa > Arthropoda > Insecta > Diptera > Cylindrotomidae > Diogma > Diogma glabrata. The sequence goes on from OY856187.1 coordinate 144,373,018, forward strand.
CACACACAGACACACACAGACAGACACACACACACACAGACACACACACACACACACACACACACACACACACACACACACACATACACACACACACACATACACCCATACCTACATCCATGCCCTTATAGCTAAAACAAATTAAGTCCCAAAATGGCTGTAATGACGATTAATCCAAAATTTAGATTAAAATTCAATACAATATAAATATATACACATGGTACAACCCTATGATTTGAATTAATATTAAATTAATCAATATAATGCTTTAGTTGATTAGCGTTCTCGAAAAAAAATGCTTGCTTTAATGTCTGCAGAAACGGACCAAACTTTATTTCCATGTTCATCGGTTTTCACATAATTAAACCAAAACACGTTGCTCACCCTCTGATACTAACCAACACGATACCTGTTTTGTATAACACGAATTTCCCCCATAATTCAAGTAACACGCGTCTCATTAATAATTCGTGTCTGTTTGATCAAATACTAGGCTGGGGCCGTTATGGATTTTTATAGCTGAAATAAAAAAAATTAGTAGCAGGTAACGGCCGGCTGGAATATATAGTTGAGGTCATAAACAATGAAAAAAAAAAACTTTCGAACTTGAGATGAAGGGAAGTAGTGAAATGGGGTGCTGTGTAAGGGGAGAAAACAGTTTTTCGTTATTTGTAACGAAACGAGGCCTCCTAGAGAAAAGTGTTTCATACAAAAGTTGTAGATAATAAAAAAATCTAAAACTGTAGTGAACATATTTTTCGACATAACCTCAAAGTTTGCGAGAAAATGATGCAAAACCGATTTTTCTGTTTTTTATTTTTTTTTCGCGTGAAAATTATTTAATTTTAATGAAACTTTGTGAAAGTACGTAATTATTTGCGCATAATAAGCATGAATTTTTTCAATTATGGAAAATAAATATTTTTCGAGATTTTACCATTTTTCCGAAAAAAAACACCCCTATCTTCGGCGAACAACTTTATTGATGTTTTTTTGGATTTTGATGTTGTTCTAGTGCTTATTTTTTTTGTCAAGATGTCTACTCTCAAATGGTATATCGATTTTAATGATTTATTGTTATTATTTAGCAGCTTAAAATTGAGAAAAACCGAAAAAAAAATTTTCGAATTTCGAACTTGTCGATTTTTTTAATTTTTTTCAATTTTTTAGCATATTTATGTTAATAGTTCATAATATTTTAAAGAAAAAACTTTTTTTGGTATAAAATAAATAATGTTGAATGAATTTACTTATTGGAAACAACGCTTAAATTGAATAAAGTAAAAAATAAAAAAATGCTGTTACGTATTCAAACAGAAAAAAATTTACAATGTTTAAAATTTAACAGCATACTATAGGGTTGCCACGTGTTCTACTTTCGGTAGGACAGTCCTACTTTGGAGCAAGAATGTCCTACGTCCTCCTTTACTATAAAAATGTCCTACTTTAGGCAAACTGTAATACAATATCTGTACTGTAATACAATACCCCATTTCACTACTTCCCTTCGTCTCAAGTTCGAAAGTTTTTTTTTTCATTGTTTATGACCTCAACTATATATTCCAGCCGGCCGTTACCTGCTACTAATTTTTTCATCTCAAAAAGGTAACGGCCCTAGCCTATACTGATGATGTCAAGTAAGCATCAAGAAGGTATAAAGTGCCGCACTGATGGAGGGCTAAATCAATAATACCATAGCCATCACGTTGTAATTCAGCTTGTAGATTCCCAGTATGTTCTTCAAATGCAAGATTGACAAACGAGTGAAATCTTGTAAAAGGAAATTGTGGTCCGACCAGGACACTAGCTGGAAAATACGTATGCGATGCGATCTCTAATAAATTGGGAACACCTGTTTTTAATGCTGTTTTGTTAATCCCTGAGGATAATTTCTCATCCGGTAAACTTCCCTCAGCAATACCAAATGATAATCCAATCAAACGTTATACCAAAATACAATGTGGCATTGTCCATTTCATATCGTAAGTTTCAGTCGATGTGAATAAATGTCCCATATGAAAGATAAATGTTGCTATCATCCACTGATTTGTACCTATAAACAGATTTGGGAGGACACTTGTTCCGAGCATTGTCAGTACACTAGAATACATGTCATACCCGTAATTAGAAACAAAAAAAAAACAGACACAATATTATGCCACATCCAGTTACAATTAGATGGTTTGTAAATGTATTTTGTTCGAATAAAACTTGACTATACATGAATGCAGAATAAATTTGTATGACAAAAAAAAAAATCATAAAACAAAAATGCAGAATCGCGCGAATTTGATTGAAGGTCAAACAAATGTCGGTACTAAACAACACCGTTAGACCAAGCTAATGAGGTTACAGGTTGAGACGCATATGTATTGCTTTATAACTGTTGATTCAAGCGCCGGTGTAGAAACACCGCTCCCGTACATACTCACACGCACACATTCATACATACATACATGCGTACCCTTATGTATATCAATTTACTCACCCCATGCTTGATCCGGATCCCGCTCCAGATTCTTCAAATTATACGAAAAGAAATGGTGAAGCTATAACCAAAAATAGTGGCATCTCGTCTTATAGAAAAAAATTGCTGACTCCAATGAAGGTTGTAAAAATTTTATTTCGGTTGATGGTAATAGCAAACTTAGCATATGCAGATCGTGATAAAGAAAAAAATTGACTACTGCACCTCCGTTTTGCAATTTTCGTCGTAACTGTATGCCTCGTACAAATGCCAAAATTTAAGAGAGGTTATTGAACTTATCTCTTCGCAACTCTATCATTCAAATTTTATATTGCGGTTTCATCCTATCACAATTCACACGATTCACAAATTAACAGGCGAATCACTTTCTCACTTTGTTGAGCACGTCACGAAGGCCGTCACTACAAGCTTGCCATAAACGCCATTAACGTACGTGAGCCAAACAATAATTTTCTCCTTTCCGTTATACTCAATAGCCAAACGATTAACAGACACAAACAAATAATTTTTTTTTCTTTTTATTTATCTTTTATTTTATCATGCACATATGTTATTTACGTTATAATTTTTCTAATTAATGATACAAAACCGGTCCGAACTAAAGCTTCAAACAAAAAAAAAATTTTTTTCTTTTAATTTAATTGAACTAATGTTAGCACTAACTGATTATTTCATAAATTTTCCTAGCTTAAACTAAAATTGCACCACCAAAGAAATTGATATATTTTATTTATAATTATGCTAAACATTTATGAACAAGAAGACAAACATTTATTCATAGCACTTGGTTTTAATTTTCCATAAACGAAATCGAATTATACGCGATAAAATTTAAGTATATTTACGGAACTCCTGAATAATAAAGACACTTAATGCCCACTTACTTAGATTATTCAATTGACAACTCATTCCATGAGACACGTCAATAATCCAAAACATGAATCCAATCGGAAAATAATAATCGACTAAGAGAACCTCTATACTCAAACACGAGTATTTATAATCAAAGGAAGAGGCCTTTTTTTCGATGATAATGAAAACGGTAAGCATTATCTTATAAAAATTTTTTTAACGATTATTGAACCCACTAAGAAGGTTGTGATGGGTTTCATTGAATGCATCATTACAAGATGCAGATTTAGATGAGAAGAAACAGATAGCTTTTGAACGAGAATAGGCTGATGGGAGCTACCGGAGCACCAGTTTTTATTATTAGAACTACGCGAAATTTTATAACAACAGGATTTGATGGACTAACAGTTATCAATTGAAGTATTTGATGGACTAATAAGCTGACTATATATCCAAAACATTTTTTCCAGAGCTGTTGTGAAGTCTACCTATGCACGTCATATTTCTACCTATGCACGTCATGTTTTGGTTTCATAGATAATTTATAAAATTATTCATACTCTCTGTTTGAATCCTATGTACATTAAGTGTGTTCCATTTACCACTTTTTCCTTTACTTTTGTACTAAATTTTGTTTTCAAGTTAACCATATCAAATGATGGTAAAGCTACGTGACAAACTTACGATTCTATTCACCGCCAGAGTTTTTGTCAGTTTAGAGAATAATTTCAAATATGTTTGCCCAAATGCTTATACAAATTTAGAATTTCTAGCCTAAATGTCATAGTTCTGTCCAGCTTTCTTTAATTGTTTATATTTTGCATGAATCATAATTTAAATTTTCAGAAATTTTTGAATATTTAATTAATTTTCTTAAATTTAACAAACTCAAAGTAAAATTTAAACTTAAAATTTTGTCAAACTAATAATTTTCTTTTACGTTGTTTAGCAATATTGTTTTTCAAAATTGTCAAAAAAAATGTCGGAAACGTGTGGTTAGAAAGAATTTGAGTTGTAGTAGATCAAAAATCTAATACACCTCACATTTAAGTCGTTCCATTTAAAATTGGGTTCGGGTAGCAAGTTTATCTAAAAGGAACACGGGTATTTTTAAATTTTTGTTTCTCCCCACTTATAGAAATATAATATACACTGTGATTTCCTTTTTCAAATATTTCCACTTTTAGTACAAAAATAGTTAACTCTTTACAAAAATAAAGTTTTTGTATACTTTCATAAAAAATATCATTTTTATAACGTCTCTAATTTCTGTTGTCCCAAAACTAAATTTATTAAATTACTATTTTTTTTAATTAACAGAGAATACAGTTACTATACCGTCCACATTTATATCCAATCTCTGAACATCGTCCAGTGCGTCGAGTTGTACCACCATCAGTTCCAACAATAACTCAAACAGCAGCAGAAAGAGCAATTGATAGACCAGTAAGGCAAAGTGATGTGGATGCGCCACCAAAATATACACCGCCACCATCTTACACCACAGCAACTGGTGCAAGAATTGCAAAAATGTTGAGACAAAGTATTAGAAGAAGTGTGAGAAGGTATGATATTTGCTCTTCACACTAAAATATAATTTTTATTCTTACTTCTTATTTCTTTATTAGATTAATGGGTGAACCAAGTCGCAATCGTTTAACAATTCCAATACAACAAACGGAATCGCATATTGCAACAGATCATACATCACTACCACCCGACTATACCTCGGTGTTTTCATCAAATATCGATTCAAATAGTGTTCCTTCAGATATTCCTACTAATCAAGATTCTATAAATCTTGAAATGGGGTTAAGACGACCCCCAACTACTAATCCACAACCAGTTTCATCAATCCACTTAACCGATCAAAGTAATAATACTCAACGTCAACAAACATTAACAGCACATGATGTGGCACAATTATTACGACCAAACCGAAATAAATCTCATCGCACATTTTCATTGGGTCGTTTCAATAGTGCGAATCGTTTATTACGTAATACAAATAATCAACGTCTACAAGAAATGCAACAATCACAACAAACACAACAAATACAACAAAACGGTTTATCCGTTTCTTTAGAAAACGTTTTTATAAATGATAATAATAATTTAACGATTCCAAAAGAAAATTAAAAAGAAATTTAGAGTGAAAAATTGAAATAGTTTAAAGATATCAGAGAAGGATAGACTGAAATGATTGTCTTTAAATTTTGTGTAAAAATAATGTTTGAGAGTTTATTGTTTATTTTTATTTAATAGTTTTAATTATTATATTTAAAATACATAACTAGTTTTAGAGATAAATAAATATGCAATATTAAAGTTAAAAATTTAATATAATTTTGGCTTGTTTTAATTATTTTTGGAAGGAATCCAATTTTTTGGCCGTAATTTTTAACAAAAATAAGGCTAATTTTCTCTATTATACTTATATTGCTTACGGGGAGAGGCCTTCTTTCTGGATATAGTATGGCGAACTTAGCTTATTATAGCTTATTATTATTATATTATATATAAATCAGTCGGACAATAGGTGAGTAAAAATGACAAGATAATAAAGCAAGAGAGAAGAGAAGTAAAGCTTTCAGGAGATTTGTCCAAAAAGAGAATGAATTGGGTACTCGCCGAACAATTTAGTAAGTTTCTTAAGTATTTCACTTGATGATTGAAATATCTTAGAAATCACCAATTCATACACAACTAATTGCAACGTGTACATTTAGATTAATTGTGAATTCTGTTGTGAAATTGCTCTCTATGATTTATTTACTTGTTATTTCTAACTTCTAGAATTTACTGATTGATTAGTTGATCACCACACAACAATTAGGCCCGCTATACACCTGAGCTAAACTATGCGAAATATGCGAACTATGTTTTTAAGAAATAATGTATATAACGTAATTATAGAAAAAGACATTACGGAAACAAAACATTTAAAAAAGAAAATAAAAACGGAAACATTACATTTTTTTTAAAAAGCTTTATTCGCATTAAAACATTACTTTTTTAAAAACATAGTTCGCATATTTCGCATAGTTTAGCTCAGGTGTATAGCGGGCCTTAATTTCAAAATTTACTATTCGGCTCGAAGGACCAAAAATATCGAAATTGTCGATTTCCATTACTACATACATAATGTATCTTTTCCTCATCTAGTCTTACCTTTCTCTTTTTTTAATTCTCAAAACAAAGTATAGAACGTATTGAAGGTGTTTTGTGTTAAAATATTAAATAAAATAAAAAACGGCTATTTATTAAAATAATTTAATACTTTAAAATTAAGCAATATCACACAATAACTTAAATTAAATTAACGTCACATTATATGGTTTTTCACAGTTGCTTGTTTATTTTCTTAAGCTAACCAACTTTATTTTGAATTTGATGTTCTTCTATCCGGCCATGCCTTACTTTTTCGTCCATCATTTACATTTAAAACTTTCTTAGAGTTTTGGACATATTCCATTAAACCTTTAGACATAAAGTACGGTCGTAACATTCCATCGTTCATATCACAGTCTTCACAGAAACATATAAATATTGTATCAATAACCATTTCATAAACCGAAATAAAACAACTTGCAATAAAATATGAAAATATACCCAGAACTACTAATGGTACATAAACATTTGTAACTCCTTCTTTGTTTTGTAAAATTTCATTACCAATCACAAGCGTTACAACAACTACTAAAATTTTCGAGAAAAATAATACAAAATCACCGACTGAGTTAATCGCCATTACTCTTAGTGCGTTATTTTTAAGAACGTCCCAAGCACGTGATCCAGCCTTACAAAACGAATATCCATAAATTGCTGTTATAATATAAGCGTTTCGGGTCACAATTTGTATTATGTTTTCAAAACAGGATAAGCAACAACGTACACAGCATAGCACTGCCCTTACGCATCCATTATCATTTGTAACTCGTTTGATAGCATTTTCTGCAATTTTAAATAAAATTCGTATAAATTTTATTATTGCTATTACTAAAGCTCCCAAGGCTACGGTTCCCAAATGGTAACGCGCTAGAATGTAATAGCTTGTAAATATAGGAGTTCCTAGTTTTGACTTGTTTCTGAAAGTGGAAAAGAATTAATCACAATTTCTATAATATATATATTTAGTAAGAAAAACCTTATGAAAAACCATTGGGCGACGGATGTAGCCACAATCATATGTTGACAACCAATAAAAAATTGTGATATCCAAATCAAAGCAAATAAATTATACCATCGTGCAAATTCCATTGTTGTTGTTTTAACATATTTTGCGCTTTGATTCTGTTTGATCGTCAAAATCCCAGCACTTTCGATCGAAACAGCAAAATAAATCCATAAACTCAATAAAATCAATAAAGCGATAACCGTTACGATTGGTTGAAATAATAATATTGGCATCGAGGAAACTGCTTTTCCGGCTTCTTTAAACAACTGTCCGACTAGTTTTATTCGTTTTCGTAAGACAAAAATCGTAAGACATATAAAGGTGGTAGCAATTGTAAGGCAAATTGCACCGATTAAGTAGTATGTCGTTGGTTTGGAAGTCATTCCTTTCTCTTTGTCAAGATTTTTTTCGTAGCTCCATTTTATCCATAAAAAAATTGTTCCAGCAATACAAGCGATAACAATTCCAATTAATACTATCCAAATGATTACATCGACGACAAAACGTAATAAAAACACAAGGAGCATTGCAAGTACTGAAATTGAAATAATGTAAGGCTTGAATTTTGGTTTGTAAATAACAAAAATGTAATCAGAGAAATTATCATTAAAATATAAAAAATGAGGGCAACAACAGTTCGTCAAGTTCACACTTTATCCGCAAATAAATTATAAACTTCGCGAAATGTTGTTTCCATTAAATTCGTGTTCTGGACCACAAAGTCGAAATATGAACCAGACCATTTTTGATTGTTGAACCAAAACATTTTCGCTTACACTGTTAAAAATATTATAACATAAATTATTTAAAATGGTGCTGATGCCGTAGGTCAGGCATTTTTGGAATTTTTTACACAATATAAAAGCATAAAAGTGCCAGCCTTACTCTAAGCTTGCACATTGCGAAAAAAAAAATTAAAAATGCTTGACTTACGGCATCAACGTCATCTTTAAAAAATGTATTTCTTCATGGAGGGTTTTTTGTGAGCAATTAAGCTTAAGTACATATTGGAAATCATTTGAATTTTGCAATTCGAAATCATTTTTCATATTCTCTTAGAAAAACTCGTTTAGAAAAATTTTTGTGTGTTTCGTGCCGGGACTCGAACACACACTCATCAGAGACAACTGTTCAAATCCCATGTGTCTTACACACTAAGCCAAAGCGGCGATGACGAACCATATTTTAATTTTAATGTTCAGATGATTTCTAAATTGAAACTTCATCATTTCATAATTTACTTTAGTTGAATCTTTCATCTATGATTACATATTGGAAATTACATTTTTTGGGGATTTTACTTCGGTCTGAAAGACCTAAGTATTACATTCATGAGCTCAAAGTGAAATTCTTACCCCCACTGGCATTTCTCGACGTTTTAGGACCTACTGATTCTAAAAAAGCAAAGCAAAAATGTATGTCGGTCTGTCGGCCGCCCGTCCGTCCGGCCATCCGGCCGTCATTACCTACGCTGCAGGGAAAACCGCTGGAGGGATTTCAAAAAATTTTTTCTAATAATAGGTATACTCAAGGGACAGGTCCGAAAGGACGCTGTGTTCGATAGCTGTACCGGAAGTGGTCAAAAAAATCATTATGTGTGTCAAAAATAGCAAATTTTCATATTTTTTGGCTTAAAAAACGTTCATTTTAAGTGATTACGAGTAGGAACATTAAATTTGGAGAAATCTTGATGGTCGGGATTGGTATGTGAGATCAAAAACTAGATTATTGCATTATAAGTTTGTCAAAAAAATGTTGTCAAGTGTGTCAAAAGAAAGATTTTTATTTATTTTTTTACCTAAATTTTTGGAAAAAAAATAAAATTAATTGTTTGTTTGAAATGAAATTTTATTATTATTATTGAGAATTATGGCATTATAAGTTTGTCAAAAAAATGATGTCAAGTGTGTCAAAAGAAAGATTTTTATTTATTTTTTTACCCCAATTTTTTGGAAAAAATAAAATTGTTTGTTTGAAATGAAATTTTTTTAGTATTATTGAGAATTATGGCATTATAAGTTTGTCAAAAAAATGTTGTCGAGTGTGTCAAAAGAAAGGTTTTTATTTATTTGTTACCCAATTTTTTTAGAAAAAAATAAAATTAATGGTTTGTATGACATGAAATTTTATTATTATTATAGAGAATTATGGCATTATAAGTTTGTCAAAAAAATAATTTCAAGTGTGCCAAAAAATGATTTCATTTATTTTTTTAGCCAATATTTTGGAAAAAAATGTAGCTGTTTTTATGACGTAAATGTAATTGAAAATGAAATTGGACATGGCAATTTTTGAATTTGTTATAGTTTTTGAAATATTTTTGGAATTTTGAAAAAGTTTGTATTTTTGATTTTGTAATAATTTTTGCAATATTTTTAGAATTTTGGAAAAGTTTAAGTTTTTAAGAATTTTTGGAATATTATCAGAATTTAGAAAAAGTTTAAATATTTGATTTTATTTTAATTTTTGGAATATTTTTGGAATTTTGAAAAAGTTTGATTTTATTTAATTTAACAATATTTTTGGAATTTTGATTATAATTTTCCGGCAACGTATTGATGTTTCGTGTTAGTTTTGTAATAAATTTTTAAACAGAGATAAAAAATACTTGTACTTTAACAAAGAGTTATGTTTGATATACCTCGCTGCTCAAAACTAAAAACAATGTTCTCATAAAATTTTTTTGCCGAAAACTATATCAAAATCCTTAACCCAGACCGAAGTCTTGATATCTCAGAGCTGTGAGATTTCAGCCCCTCCATATTTTTGTATTAAATTTCTAGACACTCTATATGTGAATTTTTTGGATGACAGAATATTTCGTCAACATCATGTATTTCTTCATATTTTTTACAATGTAAGTAAAACATTTACTGTGTATTTTTGGTTGAATAGTCCTTTCCAACACACATAAAATAGTTGATATCGGATTTTGTTTCAAAGCTATCCTGAATATGAATTTCCAAAAATCTTTCGGATCACCCAGCTCTCAAACTGAACATTTTAATATTTTCCTTAAAGACAAATATTTTAATTTTACCTTTACTACTTGTTCGTTAAGATATTTATTCGATCAGAAATGATTGGTTTCAGTGTCGGTCGTCGGTCATGAATTTTATCTTCTAAAATATCTGACCTGAAATGCTTATCTTTAAGAATTATTATCTTTAGAACAAAACCAACGCTCTATTTAAATTTTGGCACCCTTTAGGGTAAGTTGGTGAAAAAGCACGCTATCTATAAAAATTTTATTTCCTCATATTTTTACAGTGTAAGCAATATGTTTACCACGATTTCAAAAGACAAATTTTTAACTTTTATAACGCACGTTAAACAGTTAATATCGGGTGAGTCGTTCTCTTGCAATTTTAGCGGCGTTTTTTTCATTTGGGTCAGAGTCATGAGCGATGTGTCTCGATGTGTGAGACGATGTGTGTAGAGATACGCTTTTCGCGACATTTTCTGTTTCTCGAGAAAAATTGAGAAGGGAAATCTGTTTCTCGAGAATTCTCAAGAATTCTCTAGATAATTCTTTATTAATTTTCTTTAATTAATAAATAATTTTCTAACCCCTTATAAACCCTATTCTCTAATTATAACCGCCAAATTATCAATAGCTATCTGGGATTTTTTAAAGTTACTAGAATTGAGAGATGTTTCTGTTTAAATCAGCAGACTCTTTGTTAAAGTTTCTTGACAGTCAAATCATTTTCTGTATGGGAAACCAGCCCTGTTGTTGTTTGTTTGCGTTTGGATATTTATTATTTAAACATAGATTTAAGTTAAATTACAAAACGTTATATTACATATAATATTTAATTTGAATTTTGAAGAATAATAACAATATTAGATCTAAATTTTCAAGCCAAGTTACAGCATCAGGAGACAGCAAATTAAGTTCTGGCAATCCTCCTGGAAACCTTCGGATTGGACTATCAGCTACTATATGGTGCATAGATTGAACTGGATAATCACAATCACAAGCAGAAGACGATATAAAACCCCAATTGAATAAACAGACGGGAATTACATTTAAATTATCAATTAAATTATAATTGAGAACAGCAGATGACGACCAAAAATCTTTCCATTTATCCACGATGCTGAAAGTATCACCATTAAAAAATACAGCGCCTGAATCATAAGATGGATTTCTTTAACACAAACGCCTTGGAGGTGGATGAATTATAACATGGTGACATATTAGCTGAGGTAAATCCGCAAGTTTTGACCAAATCCTACACAGTTGATTTTGTCTACGAATATTAGGTGGAGCAATATTACTCAACACATGAAGCCAAGGAACAGGTGTTGAGTGGACACAGCCAGTTATTATACGCATAGCATTGTTTAATTCAACATCAATTTTATCGGTATGGTGACTATTTAACCAAACAGGACAGCAAAATTCAGCAACAGAAAACACCAATACTAATGACGAAGTTCTCAAAGTATCGAAGTTTGCACCCCAGTTAGTTCTAGCAAGTTTTCTTGTTATATTTACTCTAGATTTTAATTTCTTCACTACATTGTCAATATGGTATTCATATGTGAGGCTTCTATCAAGATAAATGCCTAAATATTTAGTTAAAGGGTTATGTTTGACTTGCATATTATTATTATACCAGTCCTGTAAAAATGCTCTATCAAAGTAAACAAACTATTCTTACGAATTTTGAAATCAAATAGAGGAAACAGTTTCATTACTCGGTTTTTATAGAGTGTTGCGATACACAATTTCTATTGGGTGTGTAAATAAAACAACTATACTACTTGAATAAAATTTGGTCCTCACTTAGGTCACCCATATAAAACTAATCGAATAAATTAAGTCTTCAAGTGAAATTCGGCCATAAAAATTACGTTCCTTTATAGACATTATACGAAAATAAAAAGAATATTCTAATAATTCGTCAGCGATTCATCATTTTTATCATATGGATAACGGAGTCGAAGTAAAATTTTAGTTTATAAGATAAAACATGATTCTCAATCTAATAAAATTATTCTGACAGAAAAGTTAGTAAAATTGTAGAAAGGTTACGCTGACTGCAAGAAAAGCTTAGTGAGTTTTAAAAAATTTAAATTTAAGGTTTAAAAAATTTAATGAGTGATTTTTGTTTGTCTTTAACTTTTTTCAAATTCTCGAGAAATAAAACAAAATTTCTTGAGAAATGAGAAATAAAAATCTATAAGGAATTCTTGAGAAATCGAGAAAAAGAATTCTCGAGAATAATCTCTAGATGTGTGTCACGCAAACAAAAAAAACATTATATTTTAAATTGTTGGCAACACTGAGCTGAGAAGAAAAAAAATCGTGAACTTGTAGCGACATTTTGAAATTAAAACTTAATATAAAAAAAATTCAAAAAAGATTTAACGTTTCTTGAAAAATGAAACTTCATATAAAAAAAATTCAAAAAAATTTAATCAGAAACACTAATCCATTTTTTTACATATGGCAATGTTCATTGATTATTGCAAATGGCGTGAAATAAAATAATTGATAATTAATAAAAAATTGTAAACATCTAATCTTTAAATATGGATTTAATATCGTAGGTATTGCTTTAAAATTAATTTCAAGCAAATTTATTGAAATCATGTTGAAAACAAATCACATTAAAATTGATTTTAAACCAATTTAATAAAGTATCTTTGACAGTTTTTTTATTTTGAATAAATTTTCTTTGACAATTATAAGTTAAAATGACCATACCAACCTTATAAAATCAAAACCTACGTTTTGCCATCTCTTGCAATTTTACATAACCAAAATATTTTAGATCATTGATCTAGACCCAGATAAATATCTGGGTTATGTTATGTTGTTGTTGTTTTTACATGTAAAAAATAGACTTGATCTAGAACTTGACCCTGACTCAAATGTAAAAAACGCAGCTTTTATTTCAAAATTACCTTAAAATTGAATTTCCAGAAATCTTTCGGACAACCCTGTTCGCAAATTAAATGCTTTAAAATGTTATTGAAACACGTATTTTTTATTTCACCTATACTACTTGTACGACAAATTTGAAGTCGATCAAATATGAGTCGGTACCAATTTCAGCTTTTTGAGTCGTACAGAATACGAGATTCATCTGTTTGGCATATTCCTTCAATACAAGCCTTGACAATTCTATGTGTTAATTCATGAGATTTTAATAAATCTATTTATTGTAACGTCTATTAACTAAAAATTGTTTGCAATCAGCGGAAAGTTTAAAGCTGGCACTTGGTTAGTCAGTGTCATACATGTTATGCACACATTTGATAACATTACGGCGACGAAAGATATTTTGTAGGAATAATTGCTCTCAAGAGAGGAAAATAAAACATGATTTTGAATGTGAACAATTAAAAAACTTCTCAATCTTTTTTATGAAGCGATTATAGTTAGACATGTAGACTGATAAGTCGTTTATGCCAAGTCAATAGCCTTGAATAATCTTCTTAGAAATCTTCTATTAGTCGAAAATATGATTCCAAAATGTTACTTATGAGCTCTGAGAAATCCAAACAACTGACTACATGAGGCACTGTATCGTCATCGGCATTTGTATCATTTTATACAGCAAATTCCACTACTAGTCTGAACAGCTCAGAATCACAGGCTAGCTGGTGGACTAGCGAACTTATCTCTCAGCTCAGTTTCCTTCTGTTGGTAAAGGCAACGGAGTATTGTCTTAAAAGCAATGATCGTTATATGATTTTCCTGACAACATTTACAATGCAACTGGAGAGATCTTCTATATTATCTCCTTTCAAAAGTATATTACCATTATCGGTATAACGCTATAGTTAACCACATAACGGGTCAACCGTTATCATTTAATTATGTTCATCACCGTATATTCGCTGGCCCAATATTATGTATCACTTACGCGGCCATCCTCCCATCAAATCATACGTGGACTGTGGTGTTGTATGAATAAATGGATACAAACTTTGAATTCCCTTAGTAACTAATGAATGCGTTATTCGCTTTATACCTCTTTGCACTGTATAAGGAATTACTCAAAAATGACTTTCTTAAAGACTCCTTCAATGTGGTCCAAGAATGATTGCCACCTTAGATATAGACCCTTCAATATCATAGAACTTCTCTGAAAGATTGTGCTGACTTGTTTGTTTAAAAAGTGTTTGCCTTTTGTTTAGCGTGTTTTTCTTCAGGCAGAAATATGAAGAACAATCGGCCCGATGCTTTTACCCTAACATTACTTAAATTTCCCTGGTTTAGGTATAAACACGACCTCATATTTTTCAGGTATTTATTACGTAGAAAAAAAATATGCAAGTAACAAAGAGTTTTAAAAACTGATCTTTGACTATATATCTAAGGCATCCGTCAAATTCCGTCAGGACCAAGAGATTTATAATGCTATAAAAGCTGATAGCTCAAGACAGAACGCAACGCATGCAACTCTTTTTGTTATGAACTAATTAATTGGCCTGATTTTCCTTTGCTTCCTGCATATTTCCTTAGTAATCTGCCCAAATACGCAGGAATATTTAGTTTCGCTAAAGATTCGTTTTCAACTCACATTACCTTTCTTGAAATTTTTCTGTGATTCCTAATTAGCATTACTAAACAGTTCAAATGTTTCTATTAACGTTATTCTAGTTTGTCAAAATAAATGAAGTCACTAATCATCTGCGTGAATTTCTATAGGCTAAACGCAACTTTCGTTACAATCATCTCTATACCTATACTAATATAAAATAGAAAACGTAAAAGCTTACCCAATGATATAATTGACGAATATAAAATTTCTCTCCAACATGTTTCCAAATCTTCTGCAAATTGTTGAAACCAGCTGTTTCCTCCCGTTTTTGAGAAAAACTTATTCAAGTATTCCTGTGATTTTGTATTTACACAACGATTAAATATCGATGAACTGAAATAAATATAAATAGTTTAAAACTATGTTTGATTTTTAAAAATATATAACAAGAACCATGAGGTTATTTCTAAATCATACACAGAAAGAAAAAAACTGCAAATCATCTTTTGCAAACATTATGAGAATGAATAATGCTATCAAGATTATTGACCTACAATTCTCTTTGTCATCATGTCAGCCGATAACGAAATGAAATTTGTCTAAACAATTGCTCTTATTTTATGAGCTTTTTAACGCATGAGATTTTTTTGAAATTTTGGTATGTAAGCTGCAAACGCATCTCAGTTTCCTTTAGTATGGAAAACCTGAGTTATTTTCAAAATTTGAAAAAGGAGTCGGGGTGAGGAGTAAATGGATCGTCTGAACAACTGCTGCAATAAAATAAAATTTCAAATAAACAAGGGGAAAAACCAAAACATCAAAAATCAAACCAGCCGCTGTATAAAAACCTTATAACAACAAGTTGCGCGACAAGACAAATAATATTTTTGTAACAGTTCTAAATTAATCTATACCCACGAACGAAACTACTGATCAAAAATGGGAACAAATTAAAGTAATTTCATGTTCACAGATGGCAACTATAAACAAACTACAAACACCCATCTACTAGAAACTGAAAAACAATAAAGCAGCTGGTACCGACAATCTACCAGCAGAAGTATTTAAAGCAGATGTAGCTATAATAGCTGAATCAATACGTTTAACACCACTATTAATTGATATCGCTGGCGATGGACCAACGGCAAAATTTCAACCAAACGGAAAGAGGGTTTAACCATAACAATTCCAAAGCAAGGTGATCGAAGGAAATGTACAAAGTGGAGAGTGGACAGGTATTTATCTGCTTAACAACACAAATAAAGTACAAGCGATGATCTTTCTTGAAAGAATATCTACAACAATTACCTGATCAGAAATATGTCGGGGCTCAAATAAGACATTCATCCTGGTCATGAATGTAACGCTTTAAACTATCCACGCCGGATCAATAAAATAATATGAAATATTATCAATTATCATAGCGTAATACAGAATAAATAAGGCAGACTCTAGAAAGGTATTGCGTATCAGGCCTTACTCAGATTCTTTTACTAAGGATCAAATACGAAAAACCAAATCGGGGCCGGATATATTCAATTACGGGCTATACACCTAAAATGGCATTTTAAAAAGGGCCCACTTCCGATTTTCCTATATGGCTTAGCCTTTCGTAATTTATCAGGCCCTGATCACGCCCTGACTGTATTCAAGCTTTCCCTAACTAATTTTTACTCGGTAACAAACAAATAAGAAATGAACAAGTTGGCTTTAGACAAGGTTGTACAGCTCATATCAATCGTATCGTATCGTATCATCATAAAACAAACGAACTGAATTACGTATTTGATTTAATCAACAGAAGTGCTATCCGGACATCACTTTCCAAAATAGGCATCCCAAAGCAAATAATTGATACTACATGGTGCGATCAGTTTTTGCTGCAGGATTGTAATTTATTTTTAATTTCTGATATAAGGGTGTGACAAGCCCGCGTACTCCAATCCCTGCTATTGACATTTGAGTTAACATGAGATATCGTGAGATACGTGAGATATTCAACCTCCGCAAGCGATATTACACAGGCAAAAAACGTCATGTATTATATTACTTTTAAATGTATTATGTATGTTTATAGTTCTATTAAATATTCTACATTAAATATTCTATAAATCAGATTTAAACTGACATAATCATAGACATTATTCTCTTGAATGATTTTTTTGACATTTTTAATATAGCGACAAATAAGTTGAAGTTATATTGGCGTCACTACCAATGAAGTTGTATGAACTTTGTACTGGTACAGCCGTACCATAGAAGCCATATATACTTTCAATGCTGGGTTGATTTATTGGGTCACCATTGTTGCTTTTTGTGATCACCCATGGGATAACTATGTCTAGCGACGATTGAGTGTTAACTATACGAAGCGATAGCTAACTATATTTCACCCATGGGGTAGCTGTGGTACCTCTATTGTTGGTATCACTGATTAATCCTGTTCTATCTTGATCCATAATGGCGGCTTTATCTAACTCCAAATTTATTAATTAATTTGCGGCATTACATATAGAGAATTAATATCAATTTTTTCTTTTATTTTCGTGGTTTAACATCATTGAAAATAAACCACTTTTTATTATGAACGGATTACACTGGAATTGTTCTAGGTTAAGATTGTTTTTACGGGTATTACTTTTATGTTTCTTTACTTTCACTTTACATTACTTTTATGTTTCTTTTATAGAAAACATACCACACCGTTGAAAAAGTAACTGCAATATTTAAAGCAAGTCTTGCAATAGGAGCAATGCGTTGCAGGTTATTATTGAATTATAAAGTAAATGTTGCATAAAACCTAATTTTAATGCACATCTATAAAATTCAAAACAACTCTTGCATCATAATTTATTTCTATAGAACAGCTAGAAGTTTTAATACACCTTGCTACAATTTAATACATTAATGAAATTTTAAAATTCACTAGAGTATTATCCATTTTAGAAATATATAGTTAAAATCGTTTCATGTATGTTTTAGGTATCGCGTCTCACTCAGCTGGAAGTCTGTGATTAAGGTGGTATGTATGTTTTAATTTTTTCCGTTGTAATTTTTTTATTTTAATTTGATTAATTTAGGCACGTGCGTAATAATCAAAGTAACTCGAAATTATGATGCAATTTGCATTAAAATGCCATACTAAAAAAATGTTGAGCGCAATATTATTTAATGCGAATAACAGACATTTTTTAACAACAACAAGCTTTATATTTTACTCCAAGTACTCTGTTAAATATTAATGCAAAGAGCATTAGTTTAACTTTATATAGCAAGCTTTGTATTGTTTTGTAATGGAAACTTCCGTAGGACCTATATGTGTAGCAATTTGCATTACATATTCAATTTTTTTTTAACTGTGCACTAACATTTAAAGTTCAAATTCTTACTTTATTAAATACATGAAAATTCACAATAAAGTTTTATTTTGTTTACATCTAGAGCTTCCAATTTTCAAAAGTTGTTCGGCGGGACAATATGTAGAAAAATATTAAATACCTACACATAAAGGGAAAAGTCGTCGGAAAAGAGAAATGTTATTTAAATTTTACTATTTTAATAATTATAATTGTAATTATCCCATAAAAGCAGGGTTAAACAAAATAAATATTAAATTTAATGTATTTTTTGGAATGGGAAAACAATTAAAACTTCAAAAAACATTTTAATTGTATTTGAAATATTTTTTTGGTCAGAAAGTAGCTTCTTAAAGGCTAAAAATTTTTAATTAGTCTTTTTATAGCAGGAGATATCCATTCAAACATTTCTTTAAGTTCTGTCATCTGTGGTGCATTTAATGGAAGCACTGAATTCATTTAAAATTTTATTAACAATTACATCAATTTTTAACATCAACATCAAATTTTTTAAAAGATGAAATACCCCTTTTTACGGTATTAGAAAGTATGTGGCAGTTACAAACATTAGGAATAATATTTTTATTATAGTGAATTCTTTTCGACTGTACCGAACAAGTTGAATTATTTAAACACTGAATTATTTAATTTTGTATTCTTTTGGATTGAATTTCAATACAAAAACATTATTTGGTGTTGGAACTGTACTGAAATTTGTTCGGTACACAGTGGCGGATTTAGAAATTTGCCGCCTATAGACTAATTTATATTACCGCCTAATATATTTAAAAAAATTATCAAATGCGAGCGCAGCGACCAAAACAAGCTTGCTCGAAATTTATTTTTCGAAATTTCAAGGTCACGTTATTTACAAGCACTTCAAAATTACGTTTTTAATGAAAAACGTGCAAATCTGGCAAAAATAATTAATAAAATACAAAATACGATAACAATACAAACGTTTATTAAAATCAAATAAAATGCAATAAAAACTTCATTTAAGAAATTTTGCGAATTCGATTGATTTAATCTGGATTTATTCTGGCTCTCGCCGCCCCAAAAAAATTTCTGTTTAGAAAAATTTGTATATTTTTAAAATTTTCCGCACAAAAATTTGCCGCCTACGAAAATTTGCCGCCGTACAGCCTAGCTAGCATATTTAGAAATCCGCCAATGGCGGTACAGTTGAAAAGAATTCACTATATATAAGAATTCACTGTTTTTTCTAATTCTGTCATTACACTTTGGTTTTTAGCAAAATAAACATTAGCATATTCTGCGCAGAATGCTACTTTATTAATAAAAAGATTGTTAAAATAATCGCTCAAGCGATTCATTTATATTAACTGATTTTTGGAGGTCCAAACTATAAAATGCCAACAAACCGCTTGTTGAACCAATGTTGTTATCGAAAAACGTAATAATGATGGAAAATGTTTTTACGTTCCCTTTATTAGACGCGCCAATGCTTATAGAAAAATATAAAGATTTGTTAATATTATCCAATAAGGGTTTTTAGACTTTGGACCTGAAACTTTAGAAATAATTGTTCTTAATTTTTCCTTACCGCTAGCTAATGGTTGAATTCAACCTAATGGTTTAAGCTTTAAATAATGAAAAAAATAATTTTCCTGAACAATCAGTAGCTACATAAGACTGGGAATACATAACAGCATGATACGCAAATCCCGTCACAGCTACAATGACATTTATTTGGCCAATGGTAGTATTTGCTGGTATAAATGATGTTTTTTTAGACAAACTTGCATTCAAATTTCTGATATGCCGTTGAGAGTTGAGACTTAGAATGTTTATGTCATTTTTATTTATGTCATTTTATGTTGGGCCAGTTAAGAGTCAATCAAAGTTCTTGCTTCAATTTTTATTAAACTTTACATGCCGCTTTGATAGTTTATGCTTCTCAGCTGTTGAAGATGCAGCTTTTTCTTCATCAATATCGAATTCGGATACACCAACAGCATCACCTTCACCAACTAAATATCTTCTTGACAATTTTCATTATCGTCATTTTCTGCTACTACATCTTCTACAATTTCCAAACCCTCCAACTGTTGATTTCTTGCTCGGTTTTGGTTAGCAGCAAAAAATATATGATGTTCATTTCTTACCCGTAGGCATTACAAAAAAAACTTATTTAGTCAAATGTAAAATTAACTTTGTTTTTTTAATATTTCAATTAAACTAATTAATTAATAATAAGCCAAACAAAATTAAAGCGACAACTACAAAATACATCGGATGTCAAATTAGAATAATATGTATATGTTAATCATACTTTGCTCACAGAATTAAAGCGTTGTCGCTGAGCGTTTTTCATATAAAAATGTAGTTTGTATTTGCATTTTGTAGTTTACCGTTTAATCGGAAACACAACCATCAGAAAATTATTTAACCGCGACAGAGAGCAAGCAAGTAATATATAATTACACCGCAGGATTTTTTTTTATAAAGTTTAGTAAATTGGTGTTAGGCGGGATTTTTTGGTGCTAAAGCGGGACGTCGGAACAAAACTTGAACGGCGAGACAATCCCGCCGAAATCGGGACGACTGGAAGCCCTATTTACATAGTTTTATTTTAATTAATAACTATATACACATTTGATTTTATTTTATTATTTAAATTATTCCCACATGACTATTCGCCATGAGTTCTAGAAACAACACTTTTTTTATTCTTTTTAATACGACTGTTCGTCGTGAAGTTACAAAGCAAACTTATTTTCATTTTAACAAAAACAAAAAACTATAAGCGTTCTATTATTTGTAGAACAAAATCTAATAATTTTATATTTCATCATACTTTTATTTTTACCCAGTAAATTTTCTACGTGTTAATTTTGTTTTAACCCAGCAAATTTGCTGTCCGGGTTTTGCATTGTATAGTGCTCAGTGACGGAGTCGCTACAAAGTAATAAGTAACAAATAAGTCGTCGTTTGGAAAGCACCCTTAATATTTTTAATTATCTAAAACAAATAGTTGTCAAACGTAAAAGCTCGAAATTGTAATTAATCATTATATGGAAATAAGTGGAAATAATACAGTACTACACTGTACTGCTCTACACTGTTCTGCTCTACATTACTCTGCTCTACACTATAGCACAACAGAAACTATAAATCTACTTCAACGCATGAAGCAACAAATACTACGATTTGTAAATCAGAGAGTTGTACAGACACAGAAGATTAAGCATCAAAAATCAAACACGGATTTGAATGATGTTGGGCTACGGGGTGATGAAAATAAAGAAAAGTTACGTAAAAGTTAAGTTGCACTTCCCTGTAGAATAACAAATTGAATCAAGTTTCTAATTAATTTTTTATACTGTTACTGTTATATATTTTGATGTTGATTGTAAATATACATTGAAATCAATCGCTCTCTCAATCTTGGACCGTGGACAAGTAAACATCTCTATTATAGATATTAAACATTATAAAAATATGTTATATAAAAATCCCAAAAAAATTATAAATATATCTTACTAATAAATATTGTTAAATCTAAATAAAATATGGGATGTCTGGATTATTATTATTTTGGAACTTTAGAATATTACATTATTACATTGGCGAATATCATAAACAGTATCATAATTATGGTGCAAAAAGTTTTCATTCTTAACAAAATTATAAACTACAGAAGAAAAAATTTGTGAAGGAGTTAGTGCTTTATGCCAAACGTATCTTGAAGATGTGGACATAAATCTGGACGAAGACAAGCATTTTTATCAAAATATTAGACATAGTCAAGTCTATGGTTCAGCGGAACATGATAGTCTGACACATCAGAATCTGTATAGGGTAATATTTAACGATCTTGTTTAATCAATCAAAATCTATTAGAATTATGGAAAACGGTTCTATACGGGCTTATGTTTCATTAAAATTAAGTAACAGAACTGAAAATTATTAAAGATTCAAATAAACATTTGCATGGGAGACCATCCGCCACTTTATCCAACTGTACCGAAAAGCGTTCAAAGCCATGGGCAATGACACCAAACCTTATGTACCGTGTTGTGTCAAAAACAATTGACATGACTGCCGTCGCAAATGACGGCCAACCGGGAAAAAAAATTTTATTGCTTATTTAGACTCCTTATGATCGTCGAGAAATACCAAAAAAGTCGGAGTGAGATTTTGAAATTTTTTTGAAAATTGTAATACTTTGATCTTTTGGACCGAAGTAATTACGTTTTGGTGATAAGCTAGAGTTAACCACAACAAACTCCACAGTATAGTATTCAAACCCAACATAAAGAACAGAGTAAAGGTTTACAATAAAACAAAAAACTTCTCAATAGATGTTACAAAACAAGCTTATGTTGATCATCTTTTTTTTAATTGCACAATTGGCAAAGTGACAGACTGCTGAAATACTACAAAGATTGAACCAATCCAATAATGATACTAAGATTATTTAAAGATTATATCGACTTACAATTGTGGTTCACTACATGTGGCAACACATGTTCGATGAAAATTGCTTGTATCCGATCTATAATCTCCATTATACTCAATCATTAAAAATTTTTGATTTGTAAAATCTGATCCCTATAATTAAAAGAATTAATAATCATTATACAGTTTTGAATTTTGTCTTGATCCTCACTTACTTTACATCCAATCGATTCATCGGGCTCATTCGTTCTACCACAAATATTACCGCAATCATCGTAACCAAAAATTATTCGATCAACATCAGCATGTTGCATACAATGGATTACTAAAATTATCTAAACATAAAGCAACTTAAATTAGTTCAGAATTGATCCTGTTATGAAATTAATGGAAATTGCATACTTACTAAGGTGCATATGTAAAAAATGGTAAGAATTAAAAAAAATATATCTGTGCAATTCCGTTGTCGTTCAATTCCGTCTTTGTTTTCTATTCGAGGTGAAATGCTGGTGTTTGTGTAATTTGACTGAAAATGAAAGAAATAAAATTAATTGTAAATAAAAGTTCTTGTTGTAGTATTTCGCAATTGAGTTTTATTATTTATAAATTAACTAATTTTACTATATTTAATTTATGTGCTCTAAAATAAAATTAATAAATTATTATACTCATCGGTTTCATCTGTGCTGTGACTGATAATACAAACTGAACGGGTTTTAGAAGGTGCATGTGTGCCAACATCACACAAGATTGTCTAATGTGTTGCAGCACAAGCCATCAATTGATGGTGATGCCATTCATCCATTCAGTTTTCTGTCAAGTTGTTGAGATTGAAAATGATAAGTCAAAATCTATATATAAATACGCAAGCATAATTTTTGCGGTACAATTTTAAAATATTTGCTCCATCAAAAGTGTGGCAATATGCATATTGTAGGAAATGTCTTGAGTAGTAGATGTGTCGAAAAATACTTTTTTCTACTTCAAGCTACGAAAATGTCATTTTAATATAAAGTAAAACCTATGTGAAAGGGAAACTTTTTCTAAGTAGTGACTGAAAATGTTTTCAGTCACTAGGACTGAAAGAAAATAAGTTTCGGTGGTCGCCTACAGGTGGTGGTTATTTATAGGATTGAGATTGAATTTGATTTACTGTTTCTGTTGTTGTTTCGGTTGCTGTGTTTAGTTCTGTCAATATCGCAGTATTTTGAAGAGATTGAATATTTTGAATATTTTGATCGAATCGAATCGAAACTAATCATTATATCAATTGTGTGTAATTAATTAATTAAACTAATAATGAGTGTGTTTTTTTTCTAAATCGGAGAAATCGGAGCGATAAAATAAAATTTGTGTCAGATATATCGTATAATTTTTTCCTCCTATAATTAACTGTCAGATATAAAATATATTCTCTGAGTTCTTTCCGCCAAAAAAAAAATTTATTAAATAAATTTAAATTTTATTGAAAAATTTATTTATATTTGTTTTTATTCGAAAATTTACCTACAATTTTTTAAATTTATACTTTAAACGATGACTTCCTGTCGGTTAAAAATATCTGTAAAAGTTTTTAAAGAAAATATATGATCTGAGATATATCCGAGAATGAAAAAAACACGGAACAGATATATCTGAGAATGCAAAAAACAGATAATTTTTTGACGTTTAAGTGTAAAATTAAATTTATATTTTCGAACTACTATTCGAAATAAATTTATATTTTCGAACTATTTTCCATCTGTAGGCGAGCACAATAATAACTTTATTTTACACTGGTAAAAATGCTATATACTGTTATTTTTTTTTACACTGTCAAATTTAGCTATGTCGTTTTGTAAGTTTTTAGTAGATGAATTTGTTAATATTATCATTTATATTTACAAGCGTAGAAAAAATAGCGTTTTCTACGCGTGGTAAAAACGTTTTTGCGTTCCTGAACAAACCGTCCAGTCAGGCAAAAAGAGACGTTTTCACCACTTGTAAAAAAATCTTTTTTTTTTGAATTTCGACGATTTTTTCAGAAAAAATGGCACAAATGTGATAATTGTGTTTTTTAAGTTTTTTGTTCGGTTATTTTGTTTTTTTTTTTTAAGTTATTTGTTTCACAATTCAAAATCAATCTATATCAATTAATTAAACTCTGAAATAATGTGTTGTAGCTATTTGGTTAGGAGGTCTATTTACAATTTCTATTTACAATGCCCGAATTTCGGCCACTGGGCGATTCCTAGTACTAATAATAGTCTTGGTTTTTCATTATTCACTCATATTAAATTGAAAAGTTTGAAACGATAATTAAATTTATGACAGCTCATTATTTTGTGACAATAATCAATATAAACCCTCAAAAATAAAATTTGTTTATGTTTTGTACATAAACAATGATAAACAGTTTTTTTTAAATCGTTTGTAGACTATACCAGAGCTTGAACTAATTTAGTTCAAACACAAATTTCCCAACATAATTTGGTAATGATATTGATTTAATTAATTGATTTCATGGCTATGATATTAAACAAATATATTTCCTTTGTCTAATTTATGTTAAATGCTCATTTATCAAGATCTCATTGTGCTAGTTACTACGGCTTTTGTCATAACTTTTCTAGATATTTTTTTTAATTTCACTAATAATCATAATACAGTAGATTACAAGTTTTAATAACGACTTGAATCGGGTTTAATTAGTGCCAAGAAATATTTTTTATCACTGTCTGGTATAAACTTACTTTGTTAGAATGATGTAAATTGCCAAATTACATGTGGTGTTTAATAATGTTATATGCTTTCATGGTTATGTTAGTTAAATACAATCAAGAAACAAGGAGCCACTGGTTAATTTGCCACCACTCTTCCACACTATTAATAATTTGTCAGCTAATCAAATTAGATATTTACATAAAGATAAATATGTATGTCACGAAAATCAAATCCTACACATTTGTAAAACAATCAATAATTATCATTTCTAGTTCATATTTGTATGCTTTTATTAATAGTATGGAATTAACGTTTACTATCCAAATGATTTCACTCCCCAAATTGCGTTTTTAATAATTTAGTTGTTGACAGACCCTGACTCTGCAATTGGTTTTGGCAATCTTTTTTCTTCTTCTAACATCTTCAAATTTATCTCTCGCATTAAAAGAAAATAATTTGAGTAAATAGGTGGGTGACCATCCAGGAAGAGTAGCAAGAAATCGAAATATTTAGTTAAGCTTTCATAATTTGTATCATGTGAAATTAAACATATTAGAAACTTACATATGCGTTCTTTTTTAAGAGAGATGAAATTCAATTAGACAATGCAAGAGTAAATTTGAATAAAAATGTGTATATAAGTATATGTCATTAGTTGTACAATTTATAGTGTATTATTTTTTACTGTATCGAACAAATTTCGGTACCGTTTCAACACCGAATTGTCAAAATTTTTATTTTTTGTATCGCATTCCATCCAAAAGAATACAAAATTTAATAATTCGATGTTGGAACCTGTTCGGTACAGTCGAAAAGGATTTACTCTTACAATAAAACTTTAACTCCTGTACATAATCTCATGCCACCTAAACTATCGCAATCTAATTTAAAATATAATTTCATCACAGTATACTGAAAACTCATCACTTTTTTCTGAAAAACCTACTTAAATACTATCCCTTTGAATCTAGAAAAATCAATCGTTATTCTGAACATCTTTAATCCGGATTCCGGAATGTTCGTTTAAAATAAGAAATAATTTTTGTTTATCCCGTAACTGTAAAAATTGTTTTACAACAACAATAATATGCTTTTCATGATCATAATTGTTTTTATAATCATTCTATTCTTGTTTACTTTTCAAATATTATATCAAGGTTGATTACAATTTTGTTTTGTATTTCATTACAATTATTTAGAATTGTAACATTACCCTCCACCTAAGCCTGTTCGTTTCGAACAGGTTCTAAATCTCTTCTCCAATTGTTGAATAAAAACTTTGTTTCTTTTCTTTTTCTTTTACTATTTCTCATGCTGCTTAAAATTACTACCTGTCCCTTTTTACGTCCTTGGCCATCACTTTGTTCTATATGTCGGCCCACCTTGTTGAGTCTTGATTCTCACTACTTTGGACGTTCTCCTGGGCTCTGCCGCTTGAGTTTTTCACCCCTTCGTATCCCTGAACCATTCCAATTTTTCGTGTTGGCAACAGTCACTTGGTCCAGCTTGAACTAGAACTTTTAATCACTTCATTTAAGTTGCTCACTTCGTTATGCATTCGAGCTTGTTTTCTTTTTACCAAGATGGTATATGAAAAAATCACTTTTGTTTTTACATCAAATTAATTATGCTTTACTAAATGTGAATCTAATATATTGAAAATTTTATATTTTAACATCTGTACTAAATTTGAAACATATTCTGTGCATTACTCATTGAAAAACAGGTTTTTGTTGAGAATAAGGATTGGATATTCCAACGATCGAAGATTGTGATTTCCTTTCAACATCTTAACACTGACATAATATTATAATGAGACTATTATTAATAATTTTTTTCTATAAAATCATAACTTAATGAAACAATAATAATATTACAAACAAATACATAAAAAAATTAATTTATATTGAGAATTTATATATTTTTTTTGCCTCTAAATTGAAATATTTCTGATTATCGGAAAAGAAAAACACTTTGCCAATTATTTTATCGCGTGTAATGTTATCCGGTAAAAACCCAAGTAGAGTTTGCCAGACTTTGAAATATGGCCAAGTACTGGCCCATTAATGATTAACAGTACATGGCTATTGTTATTGGGCCAGCGCCAGACCCATTCATCGGTCGATCTATGGTTTACAGAAAAGAGCCAGTATACAGTTACCTTTGAACGGCCAAGCATTGGCCTTAACAGTACTTGGCTATTTTTATTGAGCCACTACTGGAACCATAAACCGACCGATCTACGGTTTATAGAAAATAGCCAGTACAGTTTACTTTATATGGTCTATCAATGACCCGTTAATGTTTAGCATTAATTGAATATTGTTATTGTACAGTACGGCAACCATGAATTGCCCGATCTATGTCATTCGGTTAAATACACTAGAGTAATATCCATTTTAGAACTAAATAGTTTGAAAGATTTTACCTATAGTTTAGTTATCGCTTCTCAGTTGAAAGACTATGATATTATTGATAATGCTGGTATGAATCTTAAATTTTTTTTCATTAGACATTTTAATTTATTTTTAATTATTTTGTATTTAATTTATTTAAATTTATATAGTCGTGGTTTCTTTGCAACTGCACATGGAACGGGTCCATCGGATCGGAAGTACACTTAAAAGAGAAGCCCAGAGAGCATCGCTTAAAGGAGAGAAAATATCAACAGCAAGGGAATCATTTGAAATGACAGAAAGTTGGTCGAAAAAAATCAACCACGTATGAAATTTTCATTTGTGTCTTCAGAAGATATCGAACTACAGGAGCAATTTCTTTCATGGTTTTCGAACATTAAAACAATTAGTGAACCTCAAGGATTTCAGTATTTTTTACGGGTTAACACTACACGCGATAAAATAATTGCAAAAATGTTTCCCTTTTCCGATAATCAAAACTATTTCAATTCAGAGGCAAAAAAAATATATAAATTAATTTTTTAATGTATTTGTTTGTAGTATTATTATTGTTTCATTAAATTATGATTTTAAAGAAACAAAAATTTATTAATAATTGACTTATGCTTATATTATTGTGTTAAGATGTTGAAAGTATATCACAATTTTCGATCGTTGGAATCTCCAATCTGTATTCTCAATAAAAACCTGTTTTTCAATGAGTAATGCACAGAATATGTTTTAAATTGATTACAGATGTTTAAATATAAAATTTTCGATTCACATTTAGTAAAGCATAATTAATTTGATGTAAAACACATGTGAATTTTTCATATACTAAACTTTAAAATATCGTAGAAAAAAATCCATATGGAATCTCTCACTTTTTACTTTTTAATTTCATAGCATGTGTTTACTTTAAAATTTGTGAAAAACAAAAAAAAGACGATTTTTGAGATATGAGCTTTGAAGTAAATCTAGATTTAACGCGCTGCCTAGCGGAAAAGAGAAAAATTATTAATTTCCAACTTACACATTTCAATTATTCAATCAGTTTTCTCCTCATTTGCAAAAATCTACGTAAATCGCCTGAAATTTATGGGATCTATTAACAAAACATTGATTTTGTTACCAAAACTACGTGAAAAAGCCTAAAAAATTCAACCGCGCATAACTCCGATTCAGAGTACTCAAAAAATAAAAGCAGAAATACTTTTCTTCTTTCGTCAATACCAACAATATATCAAAATTTCAGATTTTTTAAAAATCAAAAATTTAAAAATCGACAAAAAAATGTACGTTTTCAAAATAATAGCCCATATAAAACATTTGAGTTTCCTACTGCCGCTCTTAAGTTCTACGTGCCGCTTTCTTCGACTCTTCTAGTCTTCACAGAAGACGATGAAATCTCTGATTCCTTGTTTTTCCTACACACCCGTTCCATCATTCCATGTGACCCTCTTCATCACATACCCAGCATTTGATTTCGCTTCAACCTCTGCCAGTATTTCACCTCTCGTGTTCTGTTCTACATCCCTTTTTCTGCATCCAACATATGGCATAAAAATCTTCTGTGCCATCTCACAAAGCATTGCGTATGTGACTGTTTCATATAGAAAGTTTCCTTATGTGTTACCATTACCCTTGTTTTTGATCTTGAATACCATCTGCAACTACCTCGATCTTCGTTTTATCCATAAAATATGGTGGAGTATTGGATGTGCCAAATGTATAAGCCTTTTTCCTGCTACAACCGATATCTTCCTTAGTTGCAGCCATGTTATTGTTGACTATCTCTAAATGTTGGTTGATGTTAATATTTTATTGTACAAATTTTTGATTCATTTTGTCTTTGCTAGAAACTTTATATGCATTCATCTGATTCATATTCAAACTCATCTGTTGCATCATAGCCATTAACTGCGTAAAATCAAAATTTGCAGATGATTCTCTTCAACTGCTACTGACAAATTATTTGTTGTGACTCTTACCAACTGATAACTTCCAACTTCCATTCCACAAGCTTCCAAAGCTTTTCAAAGCCTTAGTATCAATTCTTTTTTGTTTCCACTTGTTAAAAATCCACTTTGTTCAAGTTCCCTTTTTAACTCAGAAACCTTCAATTAATTCAAGAAAACCATTATAAATAGACTACTATTCCTCCAATGTCACCAATATTACATTACTTCGTGCCTAACTCACAAATCACAATTCGATAAACGTAGTTCCAAACTCTCCTTTTGGATTAGATCACTGATTAGTAAACGAAAATACCAGGTTTGGAAAGTATTCAACACCGATTCTGTTCGACAACAACAGGAAAACAATAAGTACAGCAAACAATATTCCAATCTAGAATCTAGCTTCAAAAACTCCAACAGTTGATTGTAGAGTTCAAACGTCAAACAATTTTGACATTTAAAATTCAAATTTTATTTCATGATAAATGAATGCGTTTAATACTATACAACTGACAGAAAATAAAATACAAGCCGAAATGCTAATCCAAAATTATTTTAAGGATAATAGAAAAAGATTTAATAAGCTTGATTTGGAGATCATCAGTTACGATTAAAATTCCAGCACGACCATCCAAAAAGTAGTTTTGTGATTTAGCCTAAGGCTTTCAAATTAATCAAACCATTTCAAAAGTCGGTGGAGTGAAAAAGACATTCTTCATTCATTCGTTTCGTTGTAATCAAAAAATGGTCAGTACACACAGGAAAAAAAGTCACATAATTTTAATAAGATTGTCTCATAAACTACTATTATGAGATTTCACGTAAAAAATGCACAATTTAAAGGATTCCATATTATATTTTAATGTGAAATCATCTAATATCAAAAAGAAAAATCATGTTAAATGAATAACTGTTAATTTCTGTTGTTTTACGAGTTTGCCTTTTGTTTTTACGAGATTTCACGTAAATTCGCAAAATACGGCATAAGCAAAATAGGGAATTGTACATTTCAATTACGATTGCCCTTATAAAAGGAAGTAAGGATAAAAGTTTAATTTCTTATCAGATTTAAAATTAGTTAATAATTATAATTTGAAATTTAAGCGAAGTTAATTAAATTTTGTGAATTGCGTATTGTAAATAGTGTAATCTGTTAATTAGAGTTCAATAAAATTTAAAAATGGAATATCCTACAACGGAAATCGTTGAAGACTGTACAAATGTGTCGTGCATTATTATTCCTCCATTAATTTTCGACGAAAAAGATGTTGAAGAAATACAGATTCTTTTAAAATCATGGGGTCTCAGTACAGCTACATTTGAGATAATTAAAGCTCACGGGTTTAACACAATAAACCTGTATATGCATTAACATCAAACGGCGTTGATGAAATGTCCATACTATGCCATATTTTTTTGGTGAACGGGCGCTTCTCAAAAAAATTGTATGACTGGAAAAATTAAATGGTGAGTAATAAATTATTAAACTTTATCAAATATTTTTTTATTTAAACTAACCTCATTTTAGGGAGTTAGTACAGATTACGAAGACGCAGTAGCAAATGCTACAACAAGCAAAACTTTGGAGTGGCTTGAAAAAATCTCTGATGACATTTGCACAAGCTCAACCAAACCTATAACTACCTCGATAAAGTATATCATGTGTCCAAACAAAGAATCTGTTAAAAGTATTTTGGAAAATACCCATAATGGACAAAAAGTGTTAGAACACTATGAAAAATTCAAAACACTTGATCCATCGATGCAAAAATTATTGACTCAGAGCATAGTCGACCATTACATTGTTAATAATGACTTGTCAAAATGACTTACAAAGAAATGGAAGAGTGGGGCACTGCTATAGAGGAACTCTTCCAACGTGAAAAATCTGTAAGTTTATGCAACGAATTATCAAAATGAAAACTTAAACATTTTTTTTAAGGCAAAGTATTTCCTGCCTCGTAAGCCGGGTCCAAAATCCAACAAGAAAACTTCCTTTAAAATGGAGTAATACGACGTTCGATCCTCCAAACATCAAATTGTTAACACAAATGAAACGTTTTCAAATATCACTAGATTTTTATACACTCCACATTTTATATATAAATTTATAGTTTTTTTTCCAGTTGATGAGTTAGAAACACTAAAAATGTGGCTTTTCAGCAACATTTCGCCCTGGGAATTGATAATTGAAAATTGGAAGAAAACGGTACCATTGAGAACCAAAGAATTTCAAAATCTCGAAAATTAAACTCTCAATGAATTACTAAAAGAATGGCCGAGATTTAATGACGAAACGGTTACCAGTTAGTAAGTACACATTTGTTAAAAAATTTTAGTTTTAAATTTAATGTTGTACATATTTTACAGATCGAAATTGACTTTGAATTTTTATTTCCGGACAAATAAAATT
The DNA here is from genome assembly GCA_963693315.1 of Diogma glabrata. Lineage (NCBI taxonomy): Eukaryota > Metazoa > Arthropoda > Insecta > Diptera > Cylindrotomidae > Diogma > Diogma glabrata. Next base: position 144,405,294 of record OY856187.1, read on the forward strand.
TCTTATTATTATTATTTTGTTAGTAAAATTACGCCAATTTTAACTCGGCAATAAAGGACAAAGCTTCTCGACAACTTTTAAAATTTCTTTCTCAGGATGATGTAGATATAAGTAAGTAAATTATCATAAAATTATTTTATCTTTTTGACGTTTATAACAATCACATTATTTATGTTACTCTATCAAAGAGATAAAGCATATAGCTTACATATCTCGTATTTATTAATTAAATTATTGTTTTAACTAAAATCTTATTTACATATTCAAAACGTTGCATTGCATGTCTTTTGATACATGCGATCCTTCAACCATAGCGAATAAATAAATATCGCAAGCCTTCGATAATAGAGGCTCAGGATGATTTTCTATTGTATGTGCCTTCTTTTAATATGATGCATGAGCAATTAGAAGAAATGTTGAAAGAAAAAAAATTACAAAAGAAGAAAATTCAACCAAAAACTGTTGTGGAAGGACCAAAGTTATCGAAACTCACTCATTTTTATGTGTATATAGATGGATTGAAATATCAATTCGGGTCTTTTGAAATGTGTCTTGATATAGTTATAAAAATCAGTTTTGTTTTTCAACTAGAATATTCACACATAAGTAGGCAAATTTGGTCATTTTTAGAAAGCTATTTTTTTATTTAGAATCAGAACGGTTTTCTGAAGTTATTAATTTATAACGATAACCAAAAGATGACCAAATTTAATCGTTTTATGTGTGAATATTGTGAACATAGAATTCCTTCCAAGAATTTAATTTGAATAATTATGTAATTTATAGGAAAATCAGACAACTTAAACTCTAATTTCTGAACTAAGTTGTTAATATTTTTATTTTAATATATTTTTATTTTGAATTTGTATTACATATATTGAATTGTTAAAGATTTATAAAATATTATAATAAAGAAAAAAAAAATTAGCAAAACCTTCTTCTTTTCTATTTTATCCTGTAAATTCTATAGGTATGGTAAAATTCGTGATTTCACATCAAATTAAACAGAAAGCAAGTAACTTTTTAAGCAGACTTCACGTTTAAACCAACAGAAATCTTTAAAGAATATCCTCTTGAATTTAACTGATTTCACTTTTTAAGATTATACGTTATTTCACCTAATTTTTACGTTCATCCACGTCAACTTTAAGAAATAAAAATAACGTGGTAAATCACTTTATTTTAATGTGATAGCCCTATTGGCTAAAAACCATAGGGATTTCACGTAAATTTTATTCAACGTTACGTGAAGATTTTTCTGTGTGTATAGTTCCCCTTGTCAAACTTAAAAATCGATCTGCTGTATCTAGGACCTAGGTATTCGTCAGGTTATACAGAGGCGATGTTTAAGATATTTACAGAATATCCCGACAAGACAAGAAAACTTGCTACCTTCATATCTTACGGATAACTTGGATTGAACTTTGTCCATATAAGCAACTTGGCATGTTATCAGAATTGGATGGAGATAGTATTATAACAGGTGTGAAAGTCGAGCCAAATGAAACCGTTTGGTTATACTAATAACAAAACTCTAAAGCCCAATAGTTTGGTCAACTCAAACACATTTATACTAGAAACAAAACACTGATAAAGTAATATAATTTCTTTTGTAAAGAGCAATTTGAATATTTTCGTCTATGGGCTATTATTTTGAAAACGTACATTTTTTTGTCGATTTTTAAATTTTTGATTTTTATAAAATCTGAAATTTTGATATATTGTTGGTATTGATGAAAGGAAAAAAATATTTCTGCTTTTACTTTTTGAGTACTCTGAATCGGAGTTATGCGTGGTTGAATTGTTGAGGCTTTTTCACGTAGCGTTGATAATGGTGTCAATGTTTTGTTAATAGATCCCATAAATTTCATGCGATTTAGGTACGTATATTTTTGCACATAAAGAGAAAAATAGTTGAATAATCGAAATGTGTAAGTTGGAAATTAATAATTTTTCTCTTTTCCGCTAGGCGGCGCGTTAAACCTTGGTTTACTTCAAAGCTCATATCTCAAAAATCGTCATTTTTTTTTGTTTTTCACAAATTTCAAAGTAAACACATGCAGCTATGAAACTAAAAAAAAAATTGAGAGATTCCATATGGATTTTTTTATACGATTTTTTAAAGTTTAGTATATGAAAAATTCACATGTGTTTTTACATCAAATTAATTATGCTTTACTAAATGTGAATCTAATATATCGAAAATTTTATATTTTAACACCTGTACTAAATATGGAAACATATTCTGTAATCTGTGCATTACACATTGAAAAACAGGTTTTTATTGAGAATATAAGAATTGGAGATTCCAACGATCGAATATTGTGATTTACTTTCAACATTTTAACACTAGCATAAGCATGAGACTATTATTAATAAATATTTTTTCTATAAAAATCATAATTTAATGAAACAATAATAATATTACAAACAAATACATTAAAAAATTAATTTATATATTTTTTTTGCCTCTGAATTGAAATATTTTTGATTATCGGAAAAGGAAAACATTTTGGCATCTATTTTATCACGTTTAGTGTTATCCCGCAAAAAATACTGAAATCCTTGAGGTCCCCTAATTGTTTTAATGTCCAAAAACCGCAAAAAAAATTGATCCTGTAGTTCGATATCTCCTGAAGACACATATGAAAATTTCATACGTGGTTGATTTTTTTCGACCAAATTTCTATCATTTCAAATGATTCCCTTGCTGTTGATATTTTCTCTGCTTTAAGCGATGCTCTCCGGGCTTCTGTTTTAAGTGTGCTTCCAATCTCATTCGATGGACCCTTTCCATGTGCAGTTGCAAAGAAATGCCATGCTGCAGGTAATTTAAAATCAACAATATGTTTGCAAAGATTTATAAAATTCCTCTTATTTTTATATTGAGTTGCTGAGCCATCCGTAAAATATAAAAGTATTTTAATACTTAGAACGGACCAATACTAATGACCAGTATTGCAGCAATGGCCTAGTACTGGAAAACATGACTGGACCATTAAAAAACATATAAAATATTATTATATGTAAATTTAAATAAATTAAATACAAAATAATTAAAATTAAATTGAAATGTCTAATGAAAAAAAATTTAAAACTCATACCAACATTATCAATAATATCATAGTCTTTCAGCTGAGAAACGATAACTAAACTATAGGTAAAATTTGTCAAACTATTTATTTCTAAAATGGATATTACTCTAGTGTATTTAACCGAATGACATAGATCGGGCAATTCATGTTTGCAGTACTGGCCCAATAACAATGTCCAATTAATGCTAAACATTAACGGTCCATTGATAGACCATGAAAAGTAAAGTGTACCGACTATTTTCTATAAACCATAGATCGGTAGATTTATGGTTCCAGTAATAACCCAATAGAAATAGCTGTACTGTTAGCTGTACAAGTACTGTTACGGCCAATGCTTGGCCATTAATTAGTAACTGTATACTGGCTCTTTTCTGTAAACCATAGATCGGCCGATGAATGGTTCTAGTACCGGCCCAATAACAATAGCCATGTACTGTTAACCATTAATGGGCTAGTGCTTGGCCGTATTTTGAAGTCTGGCAAACTCTGATTGAGTTTTTACCGGATAACACTACAGTCGATAAAATAATTGCCAAAATGTTTTCCTTTTCCGATAATCAAAAATATTTCAATTCAGAGGCAAAAAAAGGATATAAATTAATTTGTTTATGTATCTGTTTGTAATATTATTATTGTTTCATTAAATTATGATTTTTATAGAAAAAATATTTATTAATAATAGTCTCATGCTTATGTTAGTGTTAAGATGTTGCAAGTAAATCACAATCTTCGATCGTTGGAATCTCCAATTCTTATTCTCAATAAAAACCTGTTTTTCAATGAGTAATGCACAGAAAATGTTTCAATATTTAGTACAGATGTTAAAATATAAAATTTTCAATATATTAGATTCACATTTAGTAAAGCATATTAATTTGATGTAAAAACACATGTGAATTTTTCACATATTAAACTTTTAAAAATCGTAAAAAAACATCCATATGGAATCTCTCACTTTTTATTGTTTAGTTTCATAGCTGCATGTGTTTACTTTAAAATTTGTGAAAAAATGACGATTTTTGAGATATGAGCTTTGAAGTAAACCAAGGTTTAACGCGCTGCCTAGCGGAAAAGAGAAAAATTATTAATTTCCAACTTACACATTTCGATTATTCAACTATTTTTTTCTTTATGTGCAAAAATATACGTACCTAAATCGCATGAAATTTATGGGATCTATTAACAAAACATTGACACCATTACCAACGCTACGTGAAAAAGCCTCAAAAATTCAACCGCGCATAACTCCGATTCAGAGTACTCAAAAAATAAAAGCAGAAATACTTTTTTTCTTTCGTCAATACCAACAATATATCAAAATTTCAGATTTTTTATAAATAGTCGATTTTTTTCGATGTACGTTTTCAAAATAATAGCCCCTATCCAATATAGACATGGTGATTACTTTGAATTCATTTTCGTTGGTATATATTGAATAAGGGCAGTGATTTCCTTATATGACTACTTCTTTTAATAGTCTTCTGGATCAAGTACTCCCGAAAGCAAAGAAAATGAAAAGAAGGAATGTAAGGGATGAGTTAATTTTTGTTAAAATACAAACCACTAAATTTACTGTTCGCTGCAGCTTTTAGTGTTAACTAATAATGGGCAGATGTTGAAGTGGAAATTGTATGATGAACGCCCATATAAAACAACAGTTGTATGTTATGTATTTTAAAAATAGATGTTAGAGGCTTAAAAAAATTATGATTGATCAAATGGAAATCCTAGTGAAAACTCTGTAAAAACATAGAACATTATAGGGATCTAGACGCCGTGAAGCTAATGCGACAGACGCTATAACACCAAGCTATATTATTAAATCGAATGATATCTGACTAATTGTGTGTTTTATAAAAATTCGCTGGAAATTAGGAGAGGATACACAAAGTTTAGGAGTACCTTTCAAAGACGTCTGCGGAAGGGATAGGAAGAAACCGTGTTACACTTACCTCGGACGTGTGCTTCACTAACACATATAATATTCTATGCATACAAAAATCTGTTTGGACTAAGTTGTATGTCATCGTGATATTACATCATGGAGATAGCCTCTTCAACTTAGAAAATCCATTACTTTCCGTAAAATATTTTTTCAACTAAGCAAAACCTGTTCCGTATCAAAATATTAATTTAAAATGGATATAGCTTTGTATCAAGGATTTCGTGGTACATGTCCACCCTACTATACCAAATGGTGATTCGGCGAGTCCTCTGAATCGATGTCGCTCTCCAGAATTATTTACATACTCGACACCTATAGATTGACCGCACTACAATTGTATATCGAATTCGAAAATAATTATAATAGTGAGTAATAGTGATATTTTCACTGAGGAATAGTGATATTTCACTGATTAGAACAGTAAATATTCACTGATTCCAAGTGGTATACTTGAAACTGTGTTAAACAGTGTATATGTACTGTGAATCAGTGAAAATCCACTATTTCATTTTTAGAGAGTACAGTCCCTCAATCGTCCCTCAGATAAATGAGTTTTTAATTTATTTTAAACTCCGTAAATTGATCTGTGGCAAACATCAAAACTACAATCGTTTCTCAAAAAAAAATTTCCTCAACATTTATGAAAAAAACAAAAAATATATTATTATTATTCGGATTTTGTTTTTCTGATTTAATTCATCATATGGTTGAAAAAACAACATTTTTTCTGATGCCTTTTGTGTTAACTTTACGTGGACATTATAATTGTTAAATCATAATGAAGATTCAGCTTAATCAACACATTCAAAGTAACTCATTATATTGGATACAACATCTCCAACAACATCTCGTATCATCATATTCTTCTCCTGGAAAATTCAAAGCCACTAGCAGCCAATTAAAATCTACCTCCACTCAACGCAGCATCATCCAAAGATCCACGGATTTCACAATTCTTCAAGATATTAGCTTTGATTTAATTCGACTCAAACAAGACCTACCAATAACTAATTGAATAATTTATGCAATTTTCTTGGTTAAACTTTTCAACCTTGTTGCCTGTTATTTACTTAATTGATAAAGATTTTTCCGAAAAAAAAATTTCTGACGGTAAAGCAAACATGAGTTTTCCATCTATACCATCATCATAAATGATGTTTTACAATATTAGTTAAAAAGGCCAATTAGCTAGGCTTTAATTTACTAGGTCACTAGTATTCAAAACAATAAAATTTTATTAATCGATTCCACATCAGTAACACATATCCTATTCATATTAGTACTGCTAATTATTGAAAGGAAAATTTTCCCTCACATGAAAAATTAAAAAAAAAACAAAATTATTTCATGTTACCTGGTCAGTCACTGATATTCCTATGTTTTCTGGTGCAACTTTTGTATCACCATTAGATGATGTTGAAAAACACTTGCAACAACTGATCATTGTTATTTTTTAATTTTCACTGCACGTTTGAGAACACACAAAAGAAAATAGTTTTTCTTCGCACGTCGGTTTTCGTTTGATGTTATTTAGTGTCACCAAAAACCAACTGATATATTGTGAATTAAATTCATGACTAAACATTGAATTTGTTATATATCATGTTGTAGTTATTATTATTTCTGGGGAAAGTAATAATATGCACTTGAAGGTATTATTATTATTGTTTCCATACTTTATGGTTTTGATTTGTTTTTTATGTATGAAAATTATTGAAATATAATTTTTGATCAATTATTAATTTGATGGAGAAGAAGAAAGAAAATATTTATTTTAAAGTCAACATATTAAAAAAAAGCGGGAAATACCTTTTGTTTTTGTAAGAAAATTAGTTTGTTGGTGTTGGTGTATTGAATGTCATGTACCTTTGCAATTGATAGTATGCTGTACAAGTCGTTTGCCTCTTCTGTGTAACCAAGCTTTTAAAACCCCAGATTCAAACAACGCTGACCTGATGATATCACTCAAGGTTTTCGTGCTATACGATGCCAAAACTGAACTCAAAAGCGATGGAAAGAAATGAAAGTAAACTAATTCGCACATGGGAAGTAAACACCAGAGAAAAAGAGGAAAAAGGTCTTAAAAGTTGATGTGTGATGCAAGTTGTAGTCGCTGTTGTTTTATTATGTATTCCATAATCCCTATTTTCATAGTTCCGAAGCGATTTAAAATTTTCCTTCTCAAGACTTTGTTTTGAGAAAATTAGAATGAATCGAAGCAGAAATGGATTAAAGAAACGGTCCCGACCGTTGTAGACGTTGTAGCTTGTCTAATGTGCAACCTGAATTTATTACCTTAATAAGTGTTTGCCTTTCGGCTTAAATCATGGTTCTATTTAGATTTAGACAATAAAAATTTTAAAAGATCTAAATTTTATGATCCACAGGTGTAACTAAAAAATCATATATATATATATATATATATATATATATATATATATATATATATATATATATATATATATATATATATATATATATATATATATATATATATATATATATATATATATATATATATATATATATATATATATATATATATATATATATATATATATATATATATATCGATTTGGAGGCCAAAACTCTTTTTGTTACGTATTTATTGCAGTTGTATATTGTTTGTATTACCAGTAAATAAAAATCTGAAACAGATCGTGTTTATTTCAAAATGATTTATTGTCAGCCCTGTCATATTTAAATATCAGATGTTTTAAAAATAAAAATAAAAATGTGTTAGTCCTTCGAGCCGGATGTGAACCAGTGTCCTACAAGTTTTTTGTTTTGATTTTGGTTGGTATTCTAGAATTTAAAGAGCAACATTATGCATTATAGTGAGCCGATCAATGTGTAATAGGTTATTGCAATTATAATGCCGTTGAATAAAATTCTTGAGAATAGTTTAACAAATATATCACTGAATGAACGATTCAATATAATGCAAAAAATTGGCACTCAAAATGTTGGAGTGGCAGCCATAATACAAAAAGAAGAAATTGCCGGTTCATATCCGGATCGAAGGACCAAAATGTTTTGATTTTATATATAAAAATGTAGCGGACTGTATAAAATTTTACTTATCACTTTAAAAAAAATTTAAAAATTTATTTAACATTAAATTTATTTCAAACTTCGTTCCTTGAAATAGTTTGTTTTTTATTTCGAATTAATATATATTTAATTTGGCAAACATGAAAGAAAAGGAAATAGGGCGAACTTTAGGATAAACCACTAAAGCGTGAAAAACTAAGGTTAAATCGACGAACATCATCTCAAAGGTGGCCTCGGCACAACATAGATTGCGAAGGAGATGTCTTTACATATATTACTCCGTAGATTACTGAAATTCCAACCCACCCAAACTGATCTAACCTAATCTAATGGTGTTTTTAGAGGGTCGAATATTATTCTGACTGAGGTAAAATTGTTACATTGTATATCAGGGATCAGTCTCTCTGCGGTCTTGTCTGAAGTGGTAACGAATATCAAGCTTTGTCCAAATTGCAAAATACGAATGCGTTCGACATGCGGGTGCAACAAGCCCAAGAGCCACATGCCATACTTCACGATAAAAAATTCAATCATGCATTTTGCTGCCCGGACTCAATTCAATTAATTCTTGCATGCATCATGGAACACCTTTCTTACTATTGTTTTGGTTTGAAGGAGGAACGAGGGGAAAAAATAACGCATGCATGCAAAAGGAAATGGAAATTGACAGTTTTGCCAATAGAGAAACGAACAAAGATCAGTGTAATCTGATTCAACGCCGTTTGATACATCTGTGCAAAATCTTGACTAAATATTAAGCATATTCCGAGGAAAATGTGGTGAAAACTCTCTGACATAATAATGGCTTGAATAGCCTTAAATGAAGAATCCGGTCTTCTGTGAATAATGACAAAACCTTCGATGATTAAAAGTATACTTAGGTTTGAGTCGATTAACATTAAGTTCTTTGGATTGAACTGAAAAAAGAAATGACGCTATAGTTAGCATAGTTGTGGATCTCCTTCAAAATAAAACGTTTACTACAGAGTAGTACAAATCGACAAATCTCTGAGCAAACGAGTAAACTCGGAGAAAATTTTAAAACTAATATGCTTCCATCAAAGACACTGAAATTCAACCACCTTTATTCTAACTGATATAATCATTATACAAAATCGTCTCACATGAACTGCATTAAAATAAATAAATATTGTCTGTTATTATGATAATGACAATAACATCAACCCCCATCACGAACATTTATTATTACCATGAGTTGTCATGGAATTTCAGAAGGTCAAAACATTAATTGTTTATACATAAATATTTCAATAATTAATTCATATGTTTTTTTATCTAACTTAAACAAATTATAGTTTAAAAATCGTTACACTTTTTTTACTTTCACTATCATCACAGTTCACACACTAAAATACTTTTCATTATGAAATTAAAATCATTATTGTCTGAAAATTAAATATTTTACAATAAATAAAAGAAAAACTGCACTGTTATAGGTGAATGACCTTCCATGTATTTAAAGGCTAAGAAAATTGCATTTTCCTTTTTTTCTTTTTCTTTTCTGTTTCGTAGTTATTATTTATTGATCAAATATTTGCATGTTAGATAAGGTTTATATTCATTGGTTTTACTATTTGTTTATAGATGGCAGTGAAGGTTGTAGAGGGACATATTTTTGTTAAAATGTTATATTGCAAGTTGCTTCGTAATTCTTAATGATGTTATTCTCAAATAGCTGATATAGTTTCAATTTTCAAAAAGAATTGCATGATCTTTTTCCTTGATTGGGGAAAAATTGTGTAATATTATTAAGGTATGAATTGTTAATAGTATTAAACCGTTACATTTACATTACAAATTGTACTTTTAATGTAATTGTAACGGTTTAACGGTGTTAAAGACGGCCAAAAACGTGACTAAGGAACAATATTGGAGCCAATCTCAAACTCTTATTCTAGCTGTAAACTGCCTGCGATTGCAAGTTTGCTACTGCTTACGTTGCTTAAAATCATCATTTGTAGCTCCAATAAATCTGTGGTTTCTCCAGATAATTTTTTTTTTTCAATTTAAAATATTTTACAAAATTTTTGTGAATATTTTGTATAACAAACAAATTGTAAAATTTAATTATTTTTTTTGACTGTACTTATTTCGATGAGACATCGGCTTAAATCATCACCTCGGTTTGCTTTATGATATTTTGTAATCTTACAAAGATCCTAGTCGATGTATCCCAATTGCAAGCAGTTCAACGAAGTTCTCTGCTTACAGCAGTTCTCTACTTTATGCTTGCACTAATAGAGGCTAGACAATCCAAGATCCCTTGATTATTTCCCTGTTGGCCATCATTCGTAGTAACCTTAGTAAATATTCAAAATGATCGACTTTTTATTGCATGACTTTTTATTTTGTTTTGTTGCTTCAGAAAAATTGTTTATCAGGTTTTTGTTCAAAGTTTAAAGCCATAATAAAGCCAAGTCTTAAAAATGCGTCTTTTCTTATAAATCGATTTGTTCAGGACCATGTCGGCAAAATTATTACTGACGATTTCAAAGATTTTCATCAATAACGAAATTAGACGTACTCGCTTGTAATTTTATTTCACGATCTGGACGACCGATGTTGAACCCGACCATTTTTATTAACTTCATACTTGGCATACAAGAACCATCTAGGTGGCATACAAAATACACATTTTTTAGAACAATTTTAAAGTGTTTGCTTTGAAAACTCGAAAGAAAATCCAAAAGATATCTGGAAATTAAAATTCTGGGTAACTTTGAAACAAAATTGCAAGAGAGTACGGCTCATCCGATATCTCCTGTTTTATTTTTAATTAAAAGGTAAAATGCTAGTCCACGGAACACAAAATACACAGTAAACATTTTGCTTACACTATTAAAAATATTAAGAAATAGCTTTAGTTAAAGATGGCGCAGATAGGGCAAGCATTTTTGGAATTTTTTTCTCACAATATGAACGTTCAAACTTTATCCTAAAACATGCCAATATTTAAGGAAACTATTTTGTTTATTCTAAAGATATTAATTTATCAATATGTACATCTCAGGTTCAAAATTTTGTGTCTGTTATCTGTTATTAGGATAAGATGCCCGAAAATCTGTTATTAGGATGCCCGACACTGAACCCATTTTTGATCCAATTTATACTATACTATAATTTATACTAAGCAATACGTGTTTTAATACAAAATATTTGAATTGTTTAATATAGTGGTATCACTATCAGGAACATTAGAGAATTTGCGTGCCTGGCGATTTACATTTTCTGACTGACTGCAGTCTGTGAGTTCGATTATGCTTTCCTCATCCCAGTACGAATGCTGAATTGCATGCAAAAATTTGGTTAAAATAAGAAAAATATTAGAAAATAAAAACTACAAAATTAATTTTTTTTTTGTAAATAAAATTGGTATTAAAAATTGTTAAATTAACAGAATAAAAAAAAATTAATTGTTGACTTGTATATGACATATATTTTTGGTATGATTAAAACTATATTACATAAAAATAAAACAGATATACTGGATTTGAATACAAAACGTATTAAATGGTTTTACTTTCTTAGTTTTCTACTGACGATTGATTTCTATTGAGTTTTTTTATGAAATTATTAAAGATGTTTTTTAAAGTACAGTAATAATGTGATGCAGTGTAGATGTGATACAGATACAGTGTACAAGTGTCAGCTCACAAGTGTAGACTTATTGAAAAATTTTGAAGAATTCAGTGTTGTGTTATAATATTATCACTAAGGGATAAAAAGTGAATTTAATTTGTTTGCTCCTTTGTTTTGTGGTTATAAAACAAAAAAAAACTATATAACTGTAATAAAAATGAAAAATGAAAAAAGGAAAAAAAAACAAACAATGAAAACATTTTGGTTTCATTTATATACTGTGTAAAATTGTTGCACCTGTATTCCATCGACGATCTTTTGAACTACTTTAATAATTACATGGGATCAACAGCAGTAGCAGTTATTAACCAACCCCGGTTTATTCAGTTTGTTCAACTTTAAATGTGGCGCATCATTAGATGATATATTATTAATTATTCTACCATTTATACTTATTTTATAGTTAGTCGACATAGTAATAATTATTCTACCATCTATATTTATATGACATACAATAATTGCCTGTGGCGCACCATCAGATGATATATTCATAAATATTCTACCATCCATGTTTGATATATAATATTCTACCATCCATATTTGATTTGATGTACAACCTTCGCCTGTGGTGCATCGTGTAAAGAAATGTTAATTAAGATAGATTGTAAATTTTAGAAGTCATTAAGAGGAGATCTAGACGTGAACTACCAGGGTGAGCGCAACATTTTAATCTTTATTTAATTTTTTTTTAATGTAACAATTGTATCGTACGGGTGTGTGATGATCTCGGTTTCTTTGGTCCTTGAGGTCGTCAGAGTACCTGCTACTTGTTTGACTGATTTAAGTCCGGTTACACAGTTTCAAATCTGTGTATGTCTGATTATTTGTACTGAACTGGTGGAAATTACTTCTCGAACACACATGGCTTAAACTTGTTGCAACAAAACCTCACTTGGCACGCAGTCCCACAATCGCTTCCTGTTAGTAAGTTAGTGACATCACTAGCCAGTCTAGTGTTCATTACATTTTGGTACTTTCATATTTTGAAAAAAAAAAAAACACTCATAAAATGATTGACCAACGGCATTAACGCCATCTTTAAAAACTTTATTTCTTAATATTTTTAACGATGCAAGCAAAATGTTTACTGTGTTTTTTTTTCGATAGATCAGTTTTTTATCTTTCCAATGCACATAAAAAATTTGATATCGGTGAAGCTGTTGCCTTGCAATTTGATTTCAAAGTTACGCTGAATTTGAATTTAGTAAACTTTTCGGAACATCCTGTTCTCAAAAAACACTTTGAAATTCTTCTAAAAAACACGTTTTTTTATTTCACTACTTCAATGCCAAGTATGAAGTCGATCAAGAATGCTCCAGTTCAAATTTCGATCTTTTGAGTCGTCACAGCACACGAATTTCATCCAATGTGAAAATTCTTCTTAATAAAGCGATGTTAAACAAATCATAAATTCTGCATAATTGCGAATCTGGTATGATCTCAGAATTATAATTATGATACTCGAACAACAATTAAGTTTCACATGGAAACCATGCGTCTTATTCCATGTAGAATAGTAGAGGTCAAGTCAATCTTTGCAGCAAAAACTGACTTGAGAGAACCAGTTAATTATCTGTAAATTCTTATTCTACCACTTCGCATCAAGCTTGGTTTAGTGAAGCATTTTGTGAAGGCCTTAATTAAGGATGGCTAACGCTTTTCGTATAGTGCAAAAGCTCCCAACTGCTTCAAGTGCTAAATTGAAAGAAGGTGTATTCGGTGTATCACGGCTTTGTCACTGAAATGACCGATAATAAAAAGAAGGTTAGGAAAAAAGCTTCAAAAGTCGGCATTTTAATGAACTTAAATACACTGCATCGATGCACATTTTCCTCGGTACTCGATTATAGAGTATAATAAGTAGAAGGTTTTATCAAGAATTCAAAGTGATGGAACAACGATATCAGAGTAAATAGGATGAGGTTATGATGGCTTATTTTTACTGAATGCTGAAGTCTATCAGCTAAATTTACATTTTATTGATTACATTTTAATTTCTTCAAACAGAGTTTGCTGTATTTTTTTGGTTAGGGCCAAAACGAGACGAGAAAAATCAGTTTTATTAGCAGATTCAAATTTAGTGCGTCAAAATACATATGAATGCATGCATCACGTTCCCAGATCAAAATATTTGTTTTAGGAGCAGCCTGTGACAGCTTTCTAAATGTCTAGATATGGCGACGAGATTATTATATTCCCATGTATTTTGAAGTCCTAGGCTAAAATTTACTATCAACCAAGATGTGCAGGAATAAATCTGGTGGTGAGTTCGGCTTCAGAGGGACACAAACACATGAATATCATCATCACCCACCTGCAGATATTTACGGTAATCTTTAAAATCACTAAAAGTATCATAAAAACATTAGAATTCTCTTTCACTTTATTTTGCTCCAAACCCAAACGTGCAGTTCTCATTCTGAAAATGAAATGGGGTCTAACGCCCTAAAATACATAGAAATAAATGAGGTTCGTACCAGGGTACCGCAGAACTGCTTAAACTACTAAATTGAACTTTCAACCTGACCCTTGGTCTAACCAATACGTACAGGATCGAATCTCGTATAACGGGTTCGGCTTCAACGCGTTAATATAAGTACATGTGTCTTGATCCCAGAAAAAGATACTATTTTTGTGGGCTCAGTTATCAATGGCCAGCATTCAGTTAGCACGTTTTTTTGTAACACTCACAATTTCGTTATATAATATATATCGTGGGAAAACTTTTGTTTTTCTGATCACTTTTTATTATAATTTGATAAAACATGTTGAATCAATTGAGCTTTACATTTTTTGAGAAAAATTTTTACACACATTCATACTTATTGCCTCGCTTACTAGTCCCTGGGCCCACGCCAATTTCATTTGATTTTATACTTTGTGAGGTGTCTGTCCTTCATGAGTTCAAAATTTTTGTTCTGCCATTTTCCTCTATTTGACCGCTTTTTTGTTCGGCAAGCTACGAAAAATGTCGATTGCCAGGTATTTTGTAATTTTTTTTTTAACTATGGGGGTTGAGAATTTGTTTTAGAACACGAGGGTAGCCTTGTGCGACAAACATTTGTCTGCTATTGTCTAGTCCGACAACCCAAACATACCAAAATTTCAGTTGTTGGACTCGACAACAGCAGACACATTTTTGTCGGACAAGCTTATCCTCGTGTTCTAAAACAAATTGCCACCACCCATAGCCAAAAAAAAAATGTTGGTACCAAATTTAAAAGATCGCAGGCAATTGGCATTTCCCGGAGCTTGTCGAACGAAAAATCGGCCGAATCGAGAAAAATGGCAGAATAAAAGTTTTCGGGCTCGTCAAATACAGGCGCCTAACGAAGTATAAAATATGCGGTAATCAACAAATGAAATCGGCGTGAGCCCAGGGACTATACGCTTGCTCTTTTTCAAAACATTTAAGTATATACATGGAGTGCAGGTAACTTTAGAGTACTGATGAATTTTTACTGGTCTAAGATGATTGCTATTGGATACTATGTGCAAAATTTAAACTGAGATAGAGTTCCGATTCCCTGAGGACTCGGTTTCAGATTTTTTGTTTATAAATTGTAGTGACGTAGTTATGGGGACGGCTTCTCTACTTTACGACGATCTTAAACATAGACAATCTAGGCAGTCTTAAAATAAAAACTTGAGGCCATCATTTGGTATGATACGAATTCATTTCACACAATCTAAAGCAGCTTTGACTTGAGGAGCTCTGCTTAAGAATCAGCAGTCGTTATGTCTAACAAACTGTCAAGCTGGATCGTGGTTGTTTTTTTATACCGTTATCGTTAATTCTAACTACGAAACTTGGTAATCTGTCTAGCTAATTAAATATGAAATACCTCTCAGCAGAACTAAGAGTAAACCAATTTTACAATTTGGTACAACACATTTCAAAACATTCACATTAGGAATGTAATAACTATTACAAGACGGCAAGGAACACAAGAGCAGGTATGAACTGCGATTCCTATATAACTCTTTATAGATCATATAAATAAGAAATAGTGGAATGTTGGAGTTCAATAAAATTTTCAAAATATGTCTCTTTTATTTTATTTTCAGATTTTTCATAATTTTAAGAGCAGCAAAATATAAAATGTTGTAATTAGTATAAGGCTACAAAATTTACACAGCCCAAACTCTAACGTAATCAATTTTTAATGATGCAGCTTTAGAATGATTTTCATTTAACCTCCATGTTGGTAGCCAATTACTTCGTCCATTCCAAAAGTCTAAGGGTGCGGTTGGTGAGCCATTCCACCATGGTTTTCCGCCAGGATTTTGTGCGTTATCTGGGAAATAAGCAACTCCACCAACTGCCAGATTCGCAATTATATAAAACTCCTGATCGAATGGAGCCATATTAGAGTTGAAACGCCATGGATTTTCAATCCCTGGAGCATTTTGTGCAAAACCACCACGATTCCAAAAATTACCAGGAATCGTTGCTGTTTCAACATCATCGATACTAAATTTAATATATTGTGGTGTCCATTCCATTTGATATCGGTGAAAACCTTGATGAAATCCTTGTCCAGCTGGACTGTTTTTGGAATAAGTAGCTGTTGGCCATCCATTAAAACTGGGATTTGGTCCAAAATGTAAAGTTGATCCAACTTGTTCTGTTCCAATATTTACACCGTTTATAACTAAATTAAGATTTCCACGACTTTCCATTAAATCAATTTCTCCAGATGCTGGCCATGTTCCATATGCATTACGTTTTGGCATTAACCATATGGCTGGCCACAACCAATCACCAGCTGGTAATTGTGCACGAACTTCAAGTCGTCCATATTTAAAAGCAAATGATTGTAAAGTTCGTAATCTTGCACTCTTAATTGGATTGATTAGATTTGTTGGTGTTCCTTGTCTTTCACAACCATAAAATGCACCATTTGTACATCTAAATATTGAAAGATAAAAAAATTATTAATTTATTGATTATATTTTTAGCATAATTTTTATGTCAACAGTACATCTAGATAATTGACACAAATAAATTAAAATTTGTTTTGATTGAAGCAATTAAGTAATAATTAAAATGATTAGCAGTTGGTGAAATTCTAATCGAAGTGCGATTAGATAATAGAGAAAATATTAATATGGACTACTTAAAATAGAAATTAATATTTTAATGATAAACTTACGTATCAAATGGTGTACCTCCTTGTAAATTAACTAGTCCCGATGATAAAAATCCTTCACCAAATTCATCTGATGTTAGCGTTGGCCGGATATATAGGACACCATCTTCGACATAAGAATTTGATCGATTATTTGTATACCATTGGAATTCCCAGTTCTAAAAAATCAGAAAAATAATATAAGTGAGAAAAGTAAATGAAGTAACTTTGTTTAGATTCTTGTTGAACGAATTAGAAACTTATTCTTTTACAACCCAAAGAAAACTGTCCAAGATAAATTTAAATCAGAAATTGTTATTTGTTAGTATCTAGGTTGTAAAAGAAATTTTATGTTATCTCATTAACAGTTGCTACCAGAGCTATAATGTAAGATTTATAAACTTAATACTGCGATAATGACTTGGTTAATCTTAGAAACTTAATCAAAATTGCTACCGAGATATACGATTTGAAAATCGAACATATATGTCAGTTTCTGCTTCTTCAAGTCCAAGATTGAAAGATATTATACCAAAAGTACTTACAATAAGAAGATCTAAAGTGTTGTTGCGTATGCTGCTATTATCTACCAAATTTGTGAACATAACCATGTGAACTATCTTTATGTCCGCTCAAGATGAAATTAAAATATTCAAATTGTACTAAAATGTTATTCTTTCACCATGTGTAGATTTTTTAAAAGAGGTCGGGGTAAATAAAAATGTATGCTCGAAAATTGGTTTGGAATAATAAAAATGAACAGTTTCGGTGATTATATAATTTTTCTGAGACAAATGAATAAATATTGCTAAAAAAGTAATAAAGAAAGTATCCATCGCCCAACAACTGACTCACCGACAGAAATCTAGAATAGGGTCTACTAAAATATCAACATTCACCTCTCTTACAATATGAAAACGTGAGATATATGTGACAATTTGGACAACAAGGTCGCAGAAAACACGATTCCTACAGTTAGATCAGCACATCTGAGTCAAACTGCATGGAACAAGTACAAAACAAAGCCACATTCTGCACTGAAGTTGCAATTAGTTGTTACGTTTGATTCCACATTTTGGAGTATGGTGCTGGAGTATAATCCATGCACTAATCTGTTTATATTCAGACATGTTGCTTAGATATCTTATAACATGCAAGATTTTTCCTCCATATGATTCAAAGAACGAAACCCTAGAACCTATCGCCTTTAATAGTAAGGCTTCCTCTTAAAAAAACTTCCTGCCTTGAAGTCAACCCTACAGAATATAAGTGCAATTTAGATGGTGGCGATTGGTGATGGTATCTGAGTGAACTCACAACCGATACCACCATCGTCCAGGACTAATTAATTGACGTCTGCACCACCGCATCCGAAGATGTAAAATGATGTGTTGTTAAGAGTGGAACTTGGAAGTTTCGAAAAATATCGCTCAACCAAAAGCTTATAGGTAATTGAGTAGGTAATTGACAACCATATATGGAGAAATACTCAGGGCGAAGGTGTCTTTCCAAAATAGTCAACAGGGGTACAAAATGGGAATATTCACAAAAACCGCACTATTTAATTTATAAAAAAATTAGAAGAACGCCGGTAGGCAGCAAGGTAATTGGTAACTGTGCTTTCTTCTTTTTCACATTTCTTAAAAAATATTTTAATAATTAAAAAGAGAAATTATATAATTTTATTTTCTAAAGATTATGAGATAGTTTGATTTACAATGTTAAGTGTTTTATTTTATGTATGTTATCCCACATGACTCCTCTTAACAAAGACTAATACTAAGAAAGTTGGCAATTGAGAACGCGAAAGAAATTAGTTTACCGGCATATTAAATCTGACGGATTTTTTTGTATGTGCGTTTTGATTGGAAAACATTGATAAAATTCCAAACGCTGGTTTAAGACGATCTATTGAGTTTGACGAATTCTTTCCGTTTATATTCACTATAAAATATTTATGGAGCCGGCAAACTTTCTAAATAAAGCCCTTCATACGTAGTAGAGAGGGCTGGTTTTACAATGTCAACCCACATAAAAATAAGTTCACAAGTGTGTAACGTTTTTGGAATGAAGGTGTCCTTATTAACCGAGTGTCACAAAACTGTAGGAACAAGATTCTTCATTTTTGTGCGAAACTGGTTAACGTATAGGTATTGGAGCCGGTATTAGTGGTTTGGTTGGAAATGAAATGTTCTCCTGGCAGCCGAAGACCTTGCCCATAAACCAATTCAGCTGGAGCACATTAATGGTCTTCTTTTATAGCCGCCCGAAGTCCAAGTAACACAGTTAGAAGTTTTTGACTCCAATTGTTTGTATTTTCGCGTGCCATTAAATCCTAATTAATCTAACAGCTCTGTGAAACCGCTCTACCATTATCGAGCCGAAAGGAAGATGTGTTCGATAGCTGTCCCTGAAGTGTGTCACAAAAATCGTCAAGTGTGTCAAAACAAGGAAATTTGCATATTTGCTTAAAAAACGTTAATTTTAAGTGATTACGAGTAGGAACATTGAATATGGAGAAATCTTGATGGTCGGGATTGGTATGTGAGACCAAAATCTAGATTATTGCATTAGAAGTTTGTTAAAAAAATGTTGTCAAGTGTGTCAAAAGAATGATTTTCATTTACACAATTTTTTCGGAAAAAAATAATATTAATTATTTGTATGAAATGTTAAATGTATTGAACATGAAATTATTTATATTGAGAATTTTATTGCATTATAAGTTTGTCAAAATAATATTGTCAAGTGTATCAAAAATTATTTTAATTTACTTTTTTAGCCATGTTTTTGAAAAAAAAAATTTTATAATTTGTATGACATGAAATTGGACATGGAAATTTTTGAATTTGTTTTAGTTTTAGGAATATTTTTGGAATTTTGAAAAATGTTTGTAGTTTTCATTTTGTAATAATTTTTGCAATATTTTTGTAATTTTTGAAAAACTTTTAATATTTGATTTTGTTATAAATTTTGCAATATTTTTAGAATTTTTGAAAAATTTAAAATTTTTGATTTTATTATAATTTTTGGAATTTTGAAAAAAGTTTGAATTTTTGATATTGTTATAATTTTTGCAATATTTTTAGAGTTTTGGAAAAAGTTTGAATTTTTGATTTATTTTAGTTTTTATAATATTTTTGGAATTTTGAAAGAAATATGAATTTTCGATTTTGTAATATTTTCTCGAAACGCTAAATGGAGAGGTTTTTGAGTAGTTTGCTGATTGTATCTCTTGTTACTAAATTATGTTAATTTATGATCTGTTATAATTTTCCGGTAACGTATTCATGTTTCGTGTTAGTTTTGTAATAAATTTCTAATTAGAGATAAAAAAATACATGCATTTTAACAAAGAGTTATGTTTGATATACATCGCTGCCCAAAACTAAAAACAATGTCCTCATAAAAGTTTTATCACGAAAACTATATCAAAATCCTTAACCAAAACGAATTGTACACCTCACCATTTTTTGTATAATTTTGAATAATGACGTTTTCTTCGTGTTTTCTTAGCTCGATTAGTTCCGAACCTAACTGATCGAAAACTTCAAATGTAGTGGGAAAGATAGAAAAATTAGTAATTTTTTAATGAAAAATATAGGAAAGCATCACATACTCATAATTATATTTATTAAGCGGGTGGAAATGGGGAGGGGTAAAAACACTATTTAAAACGTGGCCAAGTGGGGTGTCATTTAAAAGAGCACCTAATTCCTAAGAAATCATTGCAATTTGTTTTAGAATTTTGCGGTGCACAGTTTTTGAGTTATTGTCAAAAAAGTGCAACTTTCAAACCGTTCCGCCCTCAAATAAGTATATTTCTTTGTGTTTAGGGGATGGATATGGGGAGAGTAAAAAAAAACCATTTCTGACCCACATAAGTGGGGTACCATATGAAGGAGCACTTAATTTAAGAAACATTACAATTTTTTTTAGAATTTTGCAATGCACATTTTTTGTGTTATTGTAAAAAAAATATGTTTAGTATGTAGTCTCTCCACCCCCCTAAATTTCAACACTTGATTGACCGAAAAAATAATCAAATTTAAGCCATTTACCTTTTTAGCTAGTGTAATTGAATCTTTCTTGAGTTACCATAAACAGCTTTGGATAAGATTTAACCTGAAGCAACATTTTTGGTGTGATTTTTGATTAACGTATATATGTGATTGTAATTTACAATTGACATTTACGATTAAACATTTATTTTGCTATGCGTCATGGTCTGGCAATATAAAGACATTACAACACAACTTTTTGTCAATAAGTTTTGATATTGTGTTCTTTTACATTCACGGAACCCTTGGCGAGCGAATTTTATTCGCACTTGTCTGACTTTTTTTTATATCGGAGAGATCGGAGAGATATTTTAAACGTGAAAAAAATTATCTGTGTTTTTTTGCATTCTCGGATATATCTGTTCCGTGTTTTTTTTCATTCTTGGATATATCTCAGATCATATATTTTCTCTCTGAAAACTTTTACAGATATTTACAGTTATTTTTTTTTACCGACTGGAAGTCATCGTTTAATTAAAGTATAAATTTAAAAAATTATAGGTAAAGTTTCGATTAAAAACAAATTTAAATAAATTATTTAATAAAATTTAAATTTATTTAATAAATTTTTTTTTACTTATTTTGGTGGAAAAAACTCAGAGAATATATTTTAGATCTGACAGTTAATTATCGGGACGGACGGGAGGGACGGTCTGAATTTCTTTCAAATGACTCCCCACTCGCTTGGGTCAAAAAAAGTTTTTTTTTACCCCCTCTACCCCGGTCCTCTAAACACACAGATATATAATTATTGGAGACTTCACTATAGTTTTCGTACAAAATTTAGCAAATTTCCTAACTCTGTGAATTTTTGCAAATTTTTCTGTCAATCAGTGTCGAAACATATGGGGGAACGGTCTGAATTTTGGCTATAACTCAAAAACTGGGCACCGCAAAATTCTAAACAAAATTGCAACGAATTTTAAATTAGGTGCTCTTTCAAATGACATCCTACTCGCTTGGGTCAAAAAAAGTTTTTTTTTACCCCCTCTACCCCGGTCATCTAAACACACAGAAATATAATTATTGGAGACTTCGCTATAGTTTTCGTACAGAATTTACCGAATTTCCTAACACTGTGAGTTTTTACAAATTTTTCTGTTAATCAGTGTCGAAACGTATGGGGGGAAAGGTTTGGATTTTGCACTTTTTCGACAATAACTCAAAAACTGTGCACCGCAAAATTCTAAAAAAAATTGCAATGAATTTCAAATTAGATGCTCTTTCAAATGACACCCCACTCGCTTGGGTCAAAAAAAGTTTTTTTTACCCACTCTACGCCGGTCCTCTAAACACACAGAAATATAATTATTGGAGACTTCGCTATAGTTTTCGTACAAAATATAGTGAATTTCCTAACTCTGTGAATTTTTACAAATTTTTCTGTCAATCAGTGTCTAAAAAAAATTGCAACGAACTTCAAATTAGATGCTCTTTCAAATGACAACCCACTCGCTTGGGTCAAAAAAAGTCTTTTTTACCCACTCTATCCCGGTCCTCCAAACACACAGAAATATAATTATTGGAGACTTCGCTATAGTTTTCATACAAAATATAGCAAATTTCCTAACTCTGTGAATTTTTACAAATTTTTCTGTCAATCAGTGTCGAAACGTAGGGGGGGGGAACGGTCTGAAAGTCGCACTTTTTTGACAATAACTCAAAAACTGGGCATCGCAAAATTCTAAAACAAATTGTTTTGTTTTTTAAATTAAGTGCTCTTTCAAATGGCGGCCCACTTGACCACATTTTAAATAGTGTTTTTACCACTCCTCATTTCCACCCCCTTAATAAATCTAAGTATGAGAATATGACACTTTTTTATATTTTTTATTAAAAATGTACTAATTTTTCTATCATTCCAAGTACATTTGAAAATTTTCGATCAGATAGGTTCGGAGCTAATCGAGGTAAAAAAACACGAAAAAAACGTCATTATTCAAAATTATACAAAAAATGGTGAGGTGTAAAATTCCATAACAAATTTTTAAGGAATTCTGAACTGAAGCCCTTTGATATGATACCCTACTTGAATCTATAAAAAAATGTATTTTCTCAAAGGTCTCACATCGCAGCCCTGTAAACCAAACGAAAACCACTTTAGTTTTATTTGTATCCGTCATTTTATGTGGACAGATTAGTTTTATACGCACCTCAAATTTCAAGTCCATAGCATTTATAGTTTACGAGATAATCGATATAATGTGAAAAAGTCGTTTTACTCTCACAAACAGTGTTCCGTATAAAAAACGGAACCCTAAAAACACACTCATCATATGGTTTATTTGGGCGAACATAGCTAAAATTAGTTCCCTAAATGTATTTTGTTTTTTTTTTGTATTCATTCATTAAAAAAGTTATTGTTTTAAAACTTAAATAAAAGTTATAAAATAAACTCAAAATATTAGAGTTATTTCGATTAATTCTCAAGACGCTACTATTCCATTAAGTATGGTAAGTTAATGATATCCATTATTTTACGTACACATTCTCAATGTGGTAGAATCATTACAATTAGTTGTTAATCAACTAATCTGAAAACCAATCTAATATGATCTAGGCCAGCGTTTCTTAAACTCGGGGTCCCGACCCCAACTGGGGTCGTTAGATTTTTTCATGGGGTCGCAAGAAATTCCCAATTTAAAAAAATATATAAAACATAAATATTAAAAAAATAAATTTTCCCTATATATGTCTTAAATTAACAAACTTTGCAAGGTTTTTTAATTAATTTTTCAAGGTTTTAGAATTGGATGACTTTTTAAATTTTGTAATGTTTTAACTTATCTTTTGGTGACATTCCACAATCCACAATACAATTTTGTAGTCGGATCGTTCAATAATTCAATATTCATAATTCAATAATTCAATATTTCACAACACCGTTGGATAATTCAGCCTTTTAACATAAAACTTAAAGATATACAACATATGGACATAAAAGCTCAAGAAGAATTTGCTGAACTATTCTGCCATAGTACTTTGAAAGCACTATTTAAGAATCAAATACCAGGAAATTTTTTTGGTTGCCAATTAAAAGGGTTCAAACAGATCAAATTATTTTGACATTTTCCACCACATATTTGTGCGAAAATGCATTTTCACCCTTATTGTATATATATTAAATCAAAATATCGCTCTCAATTTTGCAATATTAAAAATGTATTGAGACCAGCGCTTTCGGAAATCGAGCCACAATTAACGTTACTTTGCTCTAAAAAGCAAGCACACCCATCTCATTAAAAAATATTTTAATGTTTTATTTATTTTAATACTTAATAATATAACTAGAAAAGGTTATTAATCTTTATTTTTTATTAATTTTCATATTGTTTTAACTAGAAAAATATGGAGGGGCTGAAATCTCACAGCTCTGAGATATCAAGACTTCGGTCTGGGTTAAGGATTTTGATATAGTTTTCGGCAAAACACTTTTATGAGGACATGGTTTTTAGTTTTGGGCAGCGATGTATATCAAACATAGCTCTTTGTTAAAGTACAAGTATTTTTTTATCTCTGTTTTGAAATTTATTACAAAACTAACATGAAACATCAACAAGATGCCAGAAAATAATAACAGATCATAAATTAACATAATTTAGTGAAAAGATGATACACTCAGCAAACTACTCAAAAACCTCTCCATTTAGCGTTTCGAGAAAATATTACAAAATCACAAATTCATATTTCTTTCAAAATTCCAAAAATATTGTAAAAATTAAATAAAATCAAACTTTTTTCAAAATTCCAAAAATATTCTAAAAATTAGAATTAAATCAATTATTTAAACTTTTTCTAAATTCCAATAATATTCCAAAAATTCTTAAAAATTCAAACTTTTCCAAAATTTTAAAAATCAATACATCAAAAATTGAAATTTTTTTGAAAACTCCAAAAATTTTAATAAAATCAAAAATTTAAAATTTTTCAAAATTCTAAAAATATTCCAAAAATTCTTACAAAATCAAATTTACAAACTTTTTTCAAAATTCCAAAAATATTTCAAAAACTATAACAAGTTAAAAAATTTCCATGTCCAATTTCATTTTCAATTACATTCATATCATTCATCATAAAAATAGCTACATTTTTTTTTCCAAAAAATAGGCTAAAAAAATAAATGAAATCATGTTTTGACACACTTGACATTATTTTTTTGAAAAACTTATAATGCCATAATTCTCAATAATAATAATAAAATTTCATTTAAACAAATAATTAATTTTATTTTTTCCAAAAAATTGGGTAAAAAAATTAATAAAATTCTTTCTTTTGACACACTTGACAACATTTTCTTTAAAAACTTATAATGCAATAATCTAGTTTTTGACCTCACATACCAATCCCTGCCATTAAAATTTCTCCAAATTCAATGTTCCTACTCGTAATCACTTAAAATGGACGTTTTTAAGCCAAAAATATGAAAATTTGTTGTTTTTGACACATTTAATGATTTTTTTGACACACTTTCGGTACAGTTATCGAACATAGCGTCCTTTGGGACCTGTCCCTTGAGTATACCTATTTTTAGAAAAAAAAATTTTTGAAATCCGTCTAGCGGTTTTTCCTGCAGCGTAGGTAATGACGGACATTTTTTTTTTGCTTTTTTAGAATCAGTAGGTTCTAAAACGTCGAGAAATTCCAAAAAAGTGGGGGTAAGAATTTCACTTTTGGCTCATGAATGTAATACTTAGGACTTTCAGACCGAAGTAATGTTATAAATTTTTATTTTTATATTAGCTGAAAATAAAATAGTTTTTGTTGTTTAATTAAACGTTTTTTTTTTTTTTAATAACGTTTATTTGTCAAAAAAAATATAGGTGGGTCGCCAAAATATGGCGTTTAAAATTTGGGGTCGCAATACAAAAAAGTTTAAGAACCGCTGATCTAGGCGATCGGGGGGTTATATTTCGTATGGGAGAAATTGTGAATAGTTAAACTCAAATAACTGGATGAATAATAGGAATTTTTCAATTCTGAAACCAGTTTTGGAATCCTCTAATTAAACCTTACATGTTTTAATCAGAAAAAATTTTACGTGTTTTGTGGCGGTATCGAACCCCATTCATCAGTAACACAAATTCGATACCTTGTGTTATACACGTTTTATCAACTGAGCCATTCAATTGACATGTTTTTTTTTTATGGAAATTTTTAGTTAGTGAATTGAAACGTCATCAACAATTACAATGAAGTTAACAATTTCACAACGATTGCCGACCTAACGACATGATACATTCAATTAATTATTTCTAATTAATTATATATCTAAATTCACTAACTAAAAATTTCCATAAAAAAAAACATGTCAATTGAATGGCTCAGTTGATAAAACGTGTATAACACAAAGTATCGAATTTGTGTTACTGATGAATGGGGTTCGATACCGCCACGAAACACGTAAAATTTTTTCTGATTAAAACATGTAAGGTTTAATTAGAGGATTCCAAAACTGGTTTCAGAATTGAAAAACTCCTATTATTCATCCAGTTATTTGAGTCAAAATATTAGTTTTAATTAGTTTTAATATTAAAAAAGGTCCAAGCGGCACGCATATTTGCTAGAAATAGGTAGATTTCGAGATCAGACAGTTTTGTGTGCCAGTAGAATCTGATGTATCAGATTAGTTTAAACAAAACAAACTAATTTCAAACAGATATCGAACAAATTTTAAAAATAAAATTAGCTACCTACAAGCAAAATTATATCTATCCAATTTTGCAACAAACAAATATCAAATCTACCACAGAACATGTGTGTGACAATTTATGACACAAACCTACTCTATATCATATGTCGTGCAATTGCTGCAAAATATCTAAATAATTTATTTCTAAGAAAAAAAAATTAATTTCTTCTATTCAAATCTTTTATTTTTTTGACTGTTATAAGGCTGACATTGACTGTTATAAGGTTTTTGGAAATTGTAGCTGGGGATTGTTGCAAACTTTTTTGTTGAAGCCAACAAGTCAAAAACCTCCAACTGCAGAGGTTTATATTTATAAGAAACGGATTAAAATGTTTCCACAAATTCTAAATTTATGAAGATTTTAAAAATATTAGTATCCAAACGGCCGTTATAACGGATTAAAAAAAACACTTTTTTTTCTAGTATAAAGCCTATAGTTCCTTAACCATGTGTTAGATTTTTCTGATTTACGAACTTGTCCAAGATATTAATAAAACACACATTTTTAAGAAAGGGTTTTTGATCTGGCTCCACAAATGCAACCGTGAGAGCGCCGGTTGATTCAAACGCATTTTGTGTTTTACAAGCTTTTTTGTTGGAGCCGCTCACTCAGAAACCTCCGACTGCAGAGGTCTTTTTTTTAAAGAAACTGATTAAAAAGATTTCAAAGATTCTAAATTTATGAAGTTTTTAAAAACATTAAAATCCAAACGGCCGTTATAACGGATCTAAAAAACAGAGTTTTTTTCTAGTATAAAGCTTCTAGTTTCTTAACCATGTGTTGGATTGGGTTGATTTACGAACTTGTCCAAGATATTAATAAAACGCACATTTTTAAAAAAGGTATTTTGAACTAGCCTTAAAAATGCGACCGTGAGAGTGCCGGTTGTTTCAAAAAAAAATTTTTTTTTGCAAACTTTTTTGTTGGAGCCGCTCACTCTTGAACCTCTAACTGCAGAGGTCTATTTTTAAAACAAATTGATAAAAAAGATTCCAAAAATTCTAAATTTGTTAAATTTTTTGAAATACTAGTATCCAAACGGCCGTTATAACGGTTTTAAAAAATCAATTTTTTTCAGAAAAAAGCCTCTAGTTTCTTAACCACGTGTCGGATTTTGATGATTCACGAACTTGTCCAAGATATTATTAGAACACACAAGTACAGAAAATTTTTTTGATCTACCTCAACAAATGCGACCGTGAGAGTGCCGGTCGTTTTCGTTATATCTCATATCGTTTATATATAAATATATATATATAAATTTTTTTTTTTTTTGTTTTTTCGTCTCCGTTTATCATATATAGTCGTTTGGTACAAAAGTTTTTCCGAAATTCCGAGATGAAGCCCATTGCAATAGGTAGATTTTTATATGAAATCTACCTAAAAATCTCCAAAGCTGATTCGAAACTAAGGTGACAAGAACATTTCTCGTTTCAAGAACATCTTTCGTCTTTATTAACAACCAATTGTCAAAGTTTTGTTCACGAAAAAATTGCAAAAATATTTTAGATATTTATCAATAATTAGATTTGTAATCTATTATGAATAGTACCGAATAGTATTTCCTATAGTATTTCCTACGATATTGAAAAATTCAAATTGCAGTTTCACCTAATCAAATTCACCTAATTCTACCTTGTCAAAAAATAACTGTCACTTTTTCGCACTATAGTGGCATAAAGTGACATTTTTCACATCCAAATGACAACCGAAAACATTGAGTTTTTACACGATTGTAGAAAAAATAATTAAAGCAACTGCTGTCAGTAAATAAAAATGTATTGGTTTCAAAATACTGAGCTTAAAAAATACACCAGATTTGCAAATTGAATAAAAATCACAAATTTTTAACGATGGTTGAGAAACTCAAATAAAGTAAATAAATAGTGATGAATATTGAAATTGCAACATCGAAATACCATCGCTCAGGGGCATAGTGGATAGCGTGTTTACCAATGGATTTATATCATGGCACTGATGAGGAATGTTCGAATCCCATTCCATATAATCTATCATAGAAATGCAGTATTCTTTGAGAAAAATCCAAGATGTACTGTTGAGTTGTAAAATTTAAATCTTTTCTTAGTAACTTGAATTTAATTGCTCTCAAAAATCCCAAATTATTAAAAATTCATGTCTAGTGAATTATAATTATAAACAAAATCTTTGTTTATATTCACACTACAGCCTACAATTATAAAACGGGAGGAAATACAACTAGGAGGTAGAGCATCTTATACGCAAAGTGATGTGAAAAATGAAAAATATTTAGCGTGGTTTCTTTATATACATAAAAATGGCATTTTTTTATGAATTAGTGATATATCCGATCAATCAATTGAATATCGGATGGTACAATGTAAACTAGGAAAGAATGAAGGATGGAAAAGGGAAAATGAAGGAATGAGGATATGGAAACAGCTAGGTTAGTTGTTTTAAATGGCGATTTACATTTTCTTTGGATGTTTTAGGGGTTAACTCTATAGAAATAATCATTCTGAAAAGAAAGTGGTATATCTGGACATCAAATGGGTGGAATATTTCTAAAGTTTGTGTTTTTTAGGTAAACAGCAATAATAAAAATTGTATTTATAATAGATCAACACTTCGGCAACATTTCTTCGCTGTTGGAGTAAATCAAGTTGATCAGTTAACGCATGATTATGAATCAACTGGACTATTTGGACTAACGTAAACTGTTTTATTATTTTTTACTTATTTTATTCAACAAAAAAATACAACTCGGTTTGCTCGCATACAACAGGCTACGTCCAAGAAACCGGTTCTTAAACCTTTGTAAATTTAAAGTACCCCCACTTCAGTATATATTAGTATATTATGTGTAGTTTGGACATTGAAGTTTTCAATCTGTTTAATTTTATTTAATTTTGTTTGTTAACGTAAACACCGATAAAACAGTTTCTAGTTAGTAATATATCATAATTCATTACCGGAAACAAATATAATGGATATCATTCCGATAGGTAAACAGTGATCATGGATGGCTATGAAACTCTATTGGGATATATTGGTCAGTTTATATTTGTATCTTCAAATGCACAAATTAATTTATATAAATTTTACTGAAATATTTACAGCACTGTAGTTTTATGGAACTTTGTGATATTTCTTAATTTGATGACAAGGGGATAATCTGTTGCGATTGCGTTGAGAGATATCTTTAAATGTTATTCAATAATATTGCCTAAAATTCACCAAACTCTCATCAGAAACAGAAAATTAATTTTATTCATAATAATAATAAAAGCCCGTCAAAGGTGAGCAACTTCTGCACTATAAAGCTCATTAAATTTTTGTCCACTCACGATGTGGTCACAAAGGTGAAATACGTTGAACTATTTTTATATATTTTTAACCCTACTGCAATCAAAACAAAAACTCACAAGTTTTTTTGTAAGTTTACCAAAAATATTGTAAATGACAAAAAAAAATATTTGAAAAAACCTAAAATTTATTTGACTTACAAATTATTTTTGGATCTGAAGGAAAAAAATTGTAGTTTTATCAAAAAATTTTGTGTGTTGTATGTTTATAAAAATTTTGTAAAAGTGACTTTTATTTTTTTTTAGTGTGGTTTATTTAAGCTATAATATCACTTTTCTGCAAAAATTATTTAGTAAAACATACATGCACATAATTTTGGTTTAAAGTTCACTTTTTCACTATCAAAATTTTAGTTTTATAATAGATAGATACAATTCAATATACTTACACCACCACCAGCTAATGTATTCTCATGTTCCCAAACAGCTAAATCCAATGCATTGAAATTTTCTTCGAATATTAAATCACCAGGACAAAAATCATTTTTCGGTATAGCACTTCCACTAACTGTTGTTGCGGGTGGAGAACAGTCTTTTGTTGCTTTTGATAAAATTGGTACTGTATCTAACTTGATACCAAAGCTGAAGCAAACTAAATTTAATAACAAAAATATAAATAAACTTTTCATGTTTGCACTCTTCGGCATTCACTATTTAACTGCACGATTCGCTGTATTAATTTGAATAGATCTTTTACAATAGAACAACCAATCAATAATAAAATGATTAAAGACCTCAATTGCGTTTTTATACAATCAAAACGATTAACTCTTTCTTATTGTAATTTTATCATCAAAAAGAATCTAAAATGTTGTATGATTATCGTTTAGGTGTTTTAATAATTGCAGATAAAAGTTTGCATTAGTATGATGAATTAATTTGCAAATTTAACAATATTTTAATTAATTTCTATCATTTTTTGGTGTTTATATCTCATATGTCGATAAGTCAAAATGATAAGCCTGAATATGATATACAGTTTATCTATTATTATGATCTTTAAACTTAATGTCATTATATTTCAAAATTTAATGCCAATCCAAAATTACAATACAAAACTTCTCAAACCCTTCAACTCAAAGTAAATAGTTAGAAGCTTTGAGGAAAAGAGTGTGTCTTCCGATCTACACGATCTACTTGATCTACACGATCAAGAAATATGCTATAATAGACTGGATTATTATCAACTCAATTTTAGTTTAAACCAAAATTACGCCCATACAATTAAAATTTTAACTCACACTTTTTCTTATGGAAACGAACTATAAAATAAAAAATTTATTTCAAACATCAGATTAGTATTTAAATGGTAAAAATTTGACAAAAATATATTGATGATGCTGACTTCTCATCACAGGTCTGGAAACATAGTGTTATGACAATATAGTGAACGTATATCCATTAACTGTTGTCATAGATTTGTCGTAGTTTTAATTATGAAAATGTGATTACAATGAAAGTAAAACTAACTATAACTAAATATAACTTTTACGAATGTGACGAACCAATAGTTCGAATGCAAAATTAATGGGAGACTTGTAAAAGCCATATATATTATATACCATGTTTATTAAAATCGACTAGGGAATTGTCCAGTCAGCTAAAAATCTAAAGAATTACTTGTCATTCAAATCCACACCTTCAATCAAAATTGATTTATTAACGAAGGCTGTAGTGCCCCAAAACTGATATACATTTTAATTTGTGAACAAAAACAACAGAAAATTTAATAACCGTAAACTGAAGTGCAAAACAATGGGCAGTTTCTGCAAGACAAAAACTGTACTAAATGGTTATGTACTAAGTGACCTTAAAATCGATTATCAAGAATTGAAATTAAAAATAAACAAGTGCTATACGGAGGCTTCACCAGCCTTCCAGCCTTCGTCCACGGACGAAGTGTGTGTGTGTCCTACAAACTTAAAAAAAGCGTTAAAAAATAAGCAATTTTATTGAGGAACCTCCACCTGTTGGCTCTATGTACCCAAAAAACAATTGAATCTTTCCGATAATGATTGAAACCTTTTGAATGCTAGGATATGAAGTAATTAAAGTTTAAAATTAACAATTGTTTGGGCGATACCGAACTCTTCCCACCCCCTTTATTTCTTTTCATACGGAATATGCATTTGTGTTATTTATTTATTTTCCTTCGGTTTGCTATTGATTTATTTTTTTTCCAAAACTGAAGTCTTGAGATAATCCTGAGTCTCAGTTAATTGGCAACTTTTTTAATTGGAATAAAACTGACCACTTGCAGGTTTGGGAGTTTTGAGTTTCAGGTGTTCCGAATTTCTATACCTTAAATGTTAATGTATCTTTAATGTGTGCCAATTAAAATTTCATTCACTAAAATCGAAGACAATTTTTACCCAAGTTTTTAAAAACGCAGATTAACCATCAGGATTTATTTTAATTTTTAGTCAAATGTTATTTCGTCAAAATTCACTAACTGAATGTCAGAGATTATTTCAATCAACAATTTACAAGAAGCAAGAAGTCGAGACCTTGTCGAGCAAATTCATCGTGCTTCATATTTCCCATTATACCGTATTGGCCTGGCAAAACGAGGTGGATGTTGACCTGCTTCGTTATCTCGTTGAGAAATGACAGACAGTTCCGGACCACCAGGATTCTAGCCCCCCAAATTTTGATTTTACATATGAACATATGGAATCGTTTGGTCATCGTTAGGTAGGAAAGGTCATTAGGTTTTTTTAGCTTGGTCTTATGCCATTTTAGAGAATTCTCAAGTTTTGAATTTTGGAGGGGGGCTAGAATCTACTTGCAGTAACTCCTTCATACCGTAAATCAGTATGAAAAATCAGTAAACTGCCGTAAATCAGTTACTGCCGTAAATCAGTTTATTTTATTTTTCTATCTCGAAGTAAAAACGGGATACGAGCCAACGAAAAACCAAACGATTCCATATGTCAAACATTGTAAAATCAATATTTGGGGGTTAGAATCTTGGAGGTTAGGTCCGTACTAGATTCAATTTATGATAAGGCATGAATATAAAAAATTAATTGCAGCTTGACTGTCCGCAAAATGCAAATGATAGTTCCAGATATTACATGAATATCACAAAAAGTAATCAAAGAGTGTTACTTGAGTGCAAGGTAGTCTCCACAGTCCTGTTTATTGACCTTTCCAGCGTTTTCAAGAGATAAGATCTTATACTGATGACTCTGAGAGGTTAAGAACTGCAATGAGAACTTCTCCGTCTTAAGTATACAATTTACAGAAATGTGACATGGTATAAGTCTGCTTGTCAACGGATTGTTGAATGTCCTCACAGATGATGCTATCTGACCCAGGAAACTTGAAGACCTTAAAGTTTTAAGCAACTTATCAAAATGTATCTTGTATACTAATGATTTGATGTGCAAAGATCGTACTGGCCCTGTTATCGTGCAGAACAGTTCGAGAAGTAAAAACCTACTAAGAGTTTTAGGGATACGGCATTGGTAGTAGGCCACTGACCGTCTATTCGTTGGAGATAACTGTAATGAACACTGATTGATCCTGATATTGCAATCGCTATCAGAAACATTAGGGGAACTGCGTGCCTTGCGAGGTTTAATTCCAACTTGCTTCAATCTTGCGGATTTGGGAATATATTTTCTCAGCCCAGTACAAATGCAAAATTGTATGCAATCAACCTTCATCAAATAAGTAAGGTTTCTGACGAGCCCTTAGGACGGAGGAACCAAAACCGTAACATACACTGCTTTGATAAATGTTCATTACATGTTAAACCAATACTTGAAATACTTAACTCATCCCATTAGTTCATGTTTGGTCCTACTCTTCACCCGCTGCCTCCATAGCCAATCATTCTGAGTAACCCTAGCACTTAAAATAATAATAGTTGCGCTAAGTTTCAGACGATTGATGCACCGAAGCAGTAACTCAATATCATGCAGTTGTTGCGCCAATGTACAATTTTAATTTTGTTTTTATGTTTTTATTTTTATTTTGAGATCACTTATAGCAGAAAAATTTCAAATTTTGCAAATAGTATTTTTATGGGTTTTGACACGAAATGGGAGGGTGTCATACAAAAAGTTTAAATTTTTTTAGGCACAGAACAAAACGTCTCATCTTTAAGTGAGTGACCAATACGAAACGAACACATTTTTTCTAATTAGATTTCTTTACAACTTAATTTCACTAAAAAGTTGATTTTTCCAATGACTTTTATTTCAATAGAACGACACATTTAGTTGTCAATTAACTAAACAAAATTTTCTAAATGTCCTAATTTAATTTAGCTACAAGTTTAATATATTAAGTTAACTAAGCTAAAAAAAAATTCCACAAAAAATAAAGAAAATAACAACACTTGTTAGAACAACTAAAAGTAAAAATAAAATCAACCTGATTGTGATTTGCGATTATTCACGAACTGACTGAATAATATCTATTTTACCAGTAATTATGTCAAAAAAAGCGCGAAGAAAGAAATGAAAAAGAAACAACCATTGAATTAATTGTGTATCATTGAGAGATAAATCGATAAGGAATCATATCGACAATATCGAAACGGTAAATGCGGGTGGAATTATTTCAGATAGAACTACTTCGTAACATAACTCACTATAATGGTACTAGAAGATAATTCTGGCGCAATCTAGATGCCTCAGAAGACTTCAGTATTTCGTTACAGTTTTTCGCATTTTTTCAAAACATAGTTATAGGAGAAAAACTGTCCTCTAGGATTCCCAGTCCAAAACGTCCCTATAGTTGTTATAAGATAATGTCAAGTGTGTCAAAAAATGATTTCATTTATTTTTTTAGCCAATTTTTTGGGAAAAAAAATTTAGTTATTTTAGAATTTTGGAAAAAGTTTTAAATTTTGGAAAAAGTTTTAATTTTTGATTTTGTTATAATTTTTGCAATATTTTTAGAATTTTGAAAAAAAATAGAATTTTTGAGTTTTATATATATTTTTAGAATTTGGAAAAAAGTTTCAATTTTTGATTTTGTAAGAATTTTTAGAATATTTTTAGAATTTTGAAAAATTTAAAATTTTTGATTTTGTTATAATTTTTAGAATTTTGTTCAATTTTTGATTTTGTAATAATTTTTGCAATATTTTTAGAATTTTGGAAAAAGTTTGAATTTTTAAGAATTTTTGGAATATTATTGGAATTTAGAAAAAGTTTAAATATATGATTTTATTCTAATTTTTGCAATATTTTTAGAATTTTGAAAATAGTTCAATTTTTTATTTTGTAATAATTTTTGCAATATTTTTAGAATTTTGGAAAAAGTTTGAATATTTAAGAATTTTTGGAATATTATTGGAATTTAGAAAAAGTTTAATATTTAATTTTATTTGATATATTTGATATATAAAATATTTGATTTTATTCTAATTTTTGCAATATTTTCGGAATTTTGAAAAAAGTTTCAATTTTTGATTTTGTTATAATTTTTGCAATATTTTTAGAATTTTGAAAAAAAATAGATTTTTTATATATATATTTTTAGAATTTTGAAAAAAGTTTCAATTTTAGATTTTGTTATAATTTTTTGGAATTTTGAAAAAAGTTTCAATTTTTGATTTTGTTAGAATTTTTGGAATATTTTTCGAATTTTGAAAAATTTTAAATTTTTGATTTTATTATAATTTTTGGAATTTTGATAAAAGTTTCAATTTTGGTATTGTTATAATTTTTGCAATATTTTTAGAATTTTGGAAAAAGTTTGAATTTTTGAATTTGTAAGAATTTTGGGATTATTATTAGAATTTAGAAAAAGTTTAAATATTTGAATTTATTACAATTTTTAGAATATTTTTGGAATTTTGAAAAAAGTTTGTATTTTTGATTTTGTTATAATTTTTGCAATATTTTTAGAATTTTTGGAAAACAGTTTTAATCTTTGATTTTGTAATAATTTTTGGAATATTTTTAGAATTTTGAAAAAAGTTTGAAATTATTTAATTTTTACAATATTTTTGGAATTTTGAAAGAAATGTGAATTTGTGATTTTGTAATATTTTCTCGAAACGCTAAATGGAGAGGTTTTTGAGTAGTTTGCTGAGTGCATCATCTTTTCACTAAATTATCCTAATTTATGATCTGTTATAATTTTCCGGCAACGTATTGATGTTTCGTGTTAGTTTTGTAATAAATTTCTAAACAGAGATAAAAAAAACTTGTACTTTAACGTAAGAGTTATGTTTGATATACATCGCTGCCCAAAACTAAAAACCATGTCCTCATAAAACTTTTTTGCCGAAAACTATATCAAAATCCTGAAACCAGACCGAAGTCTTGATATCTCAAGCTTGAGATTTCAGCCCCTCCACATTTTTAAGCTTTAATTGACAAGTGCAGGGTTAGCCCGCGTTTGTATGAGTAATCTTATCTTTCTCTGTATTTTTATTTTTAACAAGCTGTTTAGTTAGTTTGTTAGTTAACGTCTATTTGCTTCGCTTCCTTTGTATGCTAGGAATTTTGGCGTAGACTTAGAATGTTTTTTTTTAAATTTATATTTTAAGTTAATAAACTCTTCAAGTTCTCGTCTTTGAAAATTTTTTATTACAATATCAAATATAAACTTTTGATTTATGGTTTTATTTTCCGGTTATACAAACGGAAATACAAAAAAACAACTTACAAAAAATTCTTCCATGTTACACATGTATACTTACGAAAATTAATTCTCATCTGTAAAAATTAGAAAAATAATTAATTAATCGCAGTTAATAAAAATGAAATTTAAAGTAATATAAGAACTGAATCTAAAAAATTATGGTGCTGCAAATTATGAAACTTTTTGCAATCCATATAATTTTCGACCGATCTAGTTTCGAACCAATCAGAAAATTTTAAACTTTAAAAAAGTTTATCATTCTCATCAGGACTAGCCGACTAGATAAACTACCAAAAAATGTCAACGCTAAATATAAACCAAAAATTAGGTTACAATTGTAGCGTAATATAAAAAACAAAATATTTACATAAACATATATTTAATAGATTCAGGTTTCAAACTAGATCGGTCGAAAATTGTATGGATTGCAAAAAGTTGCATTATGAATTTTTAGATTCAGTTCTTATATTATTCTTGATGGGAGATTTTCCATCGGAGTGATGTTATACCATAAATAATTTACTGAATTAATTGTTGAATATGTGTCAATAGACACAAGTGAAGACTGGTCATCTTCTTCTCGCCGATACGAGTTTGTTATTCAATACTAGTACGTCTAGAGTATAACAAAACAGTGATCACTAGAGAAACTAATTGACTAAACCTGAATCTATTAAATATATGTTTATGTAAATTTTTTATTTTTTATACTTCGCTATAGTTGTAACCTAATTTTTAGTTTATATTTAGCGTTGACATTTTTTGGTAGTTTATATAGTCGGCTAGCCCGGATGAGAATGATAAACTTTTTTAAAGCTTAAAATTTTCTCATTGGTTCGAAACTAGATCGGTCGAAAATTGTATGGATTGCAAAAAGTTTCATAATTTGCAGCGCCATGATTTTTTAGATTCAGTTCTTATATTATTCTTGATGGGAGATTTTCCATCGGAGTGATGTTATATCACAAATAATTTACTGAATTAATTGAAATTTAAAGTGTTTAATTAAATTCATCTAGTCGACAAAAACTTGATTCATTAGGACCTACCGACTATCTTATCTGTCAAAGAAAATTGTCATAGGTAGTCTGACTGGTCTTGTCCAGTCGATTTTGATAAGTTGAAGTCAGATTTACTGATTCGTTTATAAGAGTTATATTCATCTGACTAATCTCGTTCTGTTGCTGTAATTGCATTGCATTTGCATTGCATTTGTTGATGTAAGGACTATCTTAAAATTGCCAATTTGAGTTAAATCAGGTTTTAAAGTCTGTTAAAGACCACTGACAAATATGCCATTCGTCAACATCTGAGACAATTTATTTTTCAGTATTGAAAGGTGTCAAAACCAACTCGGTTTCCAAAGATTTTGACACAAACCGATTGAATTGGGGAAAGCACAATCTTCTCCACTATTCGACGTCATTCAGGAGTCAGTAAGCACCATCGATGGGATAAATTAATTAATTGATCTATTCTAAATGATTTATAGAAAAATGGATTGTTTCCATCAATTGAATGTCCTTTTGATTGATGTTTGATTGATGTTAACGGTTGATGTTAATGTTTTTTACTTTATTTCGAACTACAAATGTATATCAAATATACGATTCAACCTCTCTGCGTAAAATGTAAGATAATACCTTAAAGTATGTATGCTTATAAAAAAGCGAAATTTTCAAGTCATGATTTTATTGAGTTTTTTTTTATATATACAAATTTCATTTTATTAATAATCCAATGTCTTAAATCTACACAGCCCAAACTTTAACATAATCCACTTCCATGGCTGCCCTTGAAGTATGTGGATACCATGTCTTAAACCACGTATGTCGAGCACGCCAAAAATCATGGACTGCATTTGGTGACCCATTCCGCCATGGTTTGCCACCAGGATTAGCTCCATTATCTGGAAAAAAGTTTCCACCAATTGCTACATTTAAAATCAAATAAAATTCTTGATCAAACGGTGAACCAGGATGAGGCCATGGATTTCGTAGTCCTGTTTTTCCAAAACCACCACGATTCCAAAAACCAGATCCTACTGGTACAAATCCTATTTGAGAGTTATCAACACTAAATTTTAAATGTGATGGTGTCCATTCAAGTTTATATGAATGGAATCCATCATTCCATCCGGGATGACGATTTTTTTCAAATGCTGATGTTGGCCAAGCATTGTGTTGTGGATTTGGACCAAAATGTAGAGTTGATCCGATACGTTCAACACCTATGTTTCTGCCATTCACAGTTAAATGTTCATTTCCACGACTTTCCATCAAATCTATTTCTCCAGAAGTTGGCCATGTTCCATATACACTCCTCTTTGGCATAAACCATATAGCTGGCCATATCCAATCACCTGTTGGAATTTTAGCACGAACCTCAACCGTTCCATATTTAAATGCGAATGAATTTATTGTACGGATTCTTGCACTGTTAACCCTTTGTGATCTGAGTTCTGCACCACTTGTGACGCTTTAAAAGAAAAACATATTAGTTACTTAAATCTGTATATCTCACCATGGACTAATAAATAAAATCAGCTTACTTATCAAATACTGAAAAATCAACAGACTCATCCTCAACCCTAGCTCCTATTAACTTCGGATGTATGTACAGCTTGCCATTTTTTGTATATGATATATCTCGACTATTTGTATACCATTGAAATTCCCCATTCTTATTTTAAAAAAATATATTGAAAAAATTTAAATACTAAATGGAAGATATTAATTTATAGAAAATTAAATAATTCTTAATGTGCTGTGCAATGCTTAGGCCCGCTATACACTTGAGCTAAACTATGTGAACTATGCGAACTATGTTTTTTGTATACAACGTAATTATACAAAAAATCATTACGGAAACAAATAATTTAAAAAAAGAAAAGAAAAAAGAAACATTACATTCATTACATTTTGTTTAAAAAATATTATTCGCGTTAAAACATTATTTTTTTAAAAACATAGTTCGCATAGTTTAGCTCAAGTGTAACAGGTCATTCAATAAGTCCGTAGGATAAGTAAGAAAAAAACAACATTTTGACAAAACTCGATTTTTTTATTCAACATAGTTGCCTTCGAGGGCGATACAACGAGTATAGCGACTTTCCAACTTTTCTATACCACTTTTATAGTACGATTTCTCTTTTTCGTCAAAATAGGCCTCAGTTTCAGCGATTACTTCATCATTGGACTTAAATTTCTTTCCAGCAAGCATTCTCTTGAGATCTGAAAACAGGAAAAAGTCGCTGGGGGCTAAATCTGGAGAATATGGTGGGTGGGTAAGCAATTCAAAGCCCAATTCATTCAATTTTGCCATCGTTTTCATCGATCTGTGACACGGTGCATTATCTTGGTGAAACAACACTTTTTTATTTTGCAATTGTGGCCGTTTCTTTGCGATTTCAGCCTTCAATCGATCCAAAAGTTCACAGTAATAGTCGCTGTTGATGGTGGTTCCTTTTTGGAGATAGTCTATGAATATTATTCCGTTCGTATCCCAAAATACAGA
Organism: Diogma glabrata; assembly: GCA_963693315.1. Lineage (NCBI taxonomy): Eukaryota > Metazoa > Arthropoda > Insecta > Diptera > Cylindrotomidae > Diogma > Diogma glabrata. The sequence continues at coordinate 144,445,400 of OY856187.1, forward strand.
CGCCATCACCTTACCGGCCGACTGTTGCGTCTTTGCTCGCTTTGGATTCGGTTCGTCGACTGCTGTCCACTCAGCTGACTGTCTTTTGGATTCTGGTGTGTAATTATGAAGCCATGTCTCATCCATTGTCATATATCTACGATAGAATTCCATTTTATTGCGGTTTAACAGTGCCATAGATTCCTCCGAAGCATCGATTCGTTGTTGTTTTTGGTCGACTGTGAGCTCATGCGGCACCCAATTTGCACAGAGCTTTCGCATACCCAAATGTTCATGTAAAATGGTAAAAACACTACCATCTGCTACCTTTACAATGTCAGCTATTTCGTGCACCTTCAATTTGCGATCGTTCATAACCAATTTGTGGAGTTTTTTTATGTTTTCTGGAATAACAGCCTCATTTGGGCGTCCACTGCGCTCTGCTTTTGTGCTGGTACGACCACATTTAAATTCAGCCATCCACTTCTCTACCATTTGTCTCGATGGAGCAGAGTTTGGATAATGTTTATCAAGCCATTGTTTGGTTTCCACTGTATTTTTTTTCATCATAAAGCAATGCTTTATTAAAATTCGAAATTCACTTTTTTCCATTTTTTTTCAAAAACAAAAGTTGCTTCACACAAAATGCTATAACTCACGAATAAATAGTCAGATTGCTGTCAAATTTATACACGTATCGTTTGAAGGTTAGTACTAAATAAAAATCATATGGAAAAAATTCTAGTAACGCCATCTATGTGTCATCCTACGGACTTATTAAATGACCTAGTATAGCGGGCCTAAGACCCTCAGAATTTCAAAATACCTTGTGAGCGGGTTGACAAAAATTATCTGAAATACAATCAAACTCTTGGAAGTGATATGATTAAAAACTTCAACAAATTTTTAAAATCCAGAGTTAACGCCTACTTGATTCGACAAAAATCTATTTTCTTGATGGTCTCACATCACAGAAACTATTTCTATTTAATTTAGGTCTTGTTATTTTGTGCGATCAACCGAGTTTTATACTCGTTTTGAATTTCATGTCGATAAAATTTTATGTTTAGGAGATCGTAAGAGACAGGAATGGCAATTCACGGCACCCACTCACATTCATCAATAATTAAAAAATAACACCAAGCTGCCTTTTATTGTTTTTTTGTCAAAAATTCCTCAAATAACCCAAAACTACAGATTTTAACATTTTGAAAATGTTTTTCGTTTATAACGCAACGTAACGTAACGTAACAAATGTTACGTACGTAACGTAACACATAATTACATGTTGCGTAACGTAACAAATAATGTAACGTAACGTAACATAACAAACTCACAAAAAAACGGTGTTTTCATCTTTTGTAGCAAACTCTTGTTATTACTACATGAAATTTTCCACCTGTTTCTATTAATCGACAAAATGTGGCACTTTTCGAAAAAGTTTTCCAATGACGATTATTGTAATTCTTAACTATAAACTTTTAAGCCGAAAACTACTTTTAAGTCAAATAAAATTTAACGTATCAATAATAATAATTCGAATACTCACACCACCTCCATTTTCCAATCTTTCATGTGCCCAAACTGATAAATCAAAATGGTTGAAATGATCCTCGAAAATTAAAGCACCCCTACATATTCGATGTTTTGGAATATGGGTTCCACTAACTGTAGTAACACTATGTGCACATCTTCGTTCTCTAACTAACGTATCATTGGAACATAAAAATAAACTTATCAAATTAAATATAATAAAACTAAAGAAATAACTCATGACTTAGCTTTATTTGTCACTAAATTAATTTATTACTAATGTAACTATTAATGATTTCAGAGTATTTATAGGTTGAGACACATTAAAACTAGACTACAGAATTATGATGTTTTGTTACCTTTCCAGATTATGGTATCACAGAGTATTTGTGATGTTGTAGTTGAGTGATAATTTTATCTTTTGATTCCGGTAAAAGAATAATTCAATTTTAGTTTTATATAATTTCATTAGATACATTTAGTTAATTTATCATTAAATAGAATTTAGATGAATATAAAACAGTTTACACAACCGGCTTAAAGTTGATTACTATTTTATTGAATGTTGCATTTTTTTTATTAAAGCTTTGTAGTTTTTGTGCTGCATCGCATAGCATAGCGGATAACTCGGTACGATCCCTTCCTTATCAGGAGAGCCTTTAAATAATCAATAACACCCGAAACCATTGCTCCCTTACCCCCAATCCAAATCCTACTACCTACCTATAATTTTCCAGGCTGAGGGCTCAGTCAAATAGCTGAGTTGAAAACGACGTATCCGTATACCTGGTAGCCTCAGGAATAATCTAGCTTTGTTTGTGTATTGTGGATCTCTGTACAATTTTTTTTCACAACTCGTGCATACCATGTATTTGAAAAAACGAAAAAAGAAAAATAACAAGGAAAAACTTGTAAAAATTATATAGTTTATGGAATATGGAGTCCAAAGTAACATCGCCGAAAACGGACATTAGCTGGAATATATTCTATGCCTGAGTAGAGTCTCTGATGTTAGTGACTGGAGTCCTAATTGCCAATAACTTGGAACACCCGATGTAATTAACACTGGACCTGAAAGTGAGTCACTAACAGGAAGCAATCAAAGGACTGCGTGCCAAGCGAGGTTTTGTTCCAGCGATCTTCAGCCATGTGTGTCCCAGAAGCAATTTCTCCCAGTTCAGTACAAATAATCAGATATGCACGCAAATGTTAACGGAATCAAATAAGCGCAAACAAAGAGCAAGGACTCTCACTACCACAACGGCTGAAAAGACCGAGATCACCACACACACCAATCTAACTACAATTATTACATAATTTTTTGATTTTTAATTTAAAATTAAACAAACATACATTAAATTACATTTAGAAAATTAGATTGAATTAAATGGATCCAACTCCTCATGCCTACGTTGATTCAGCCAATCATAATAACTAAAGAATAAATCCAATTATCACAAAAGCATTCATCAATGTCGCGAATCTGATCCGGGCGTGCACAAAAATTATATCTTAAACAGTAATAAACAATGTTGAGCCTCTAGTCCTGCGCCTCTCGTTTTCAAGGTAACAGATTACCACCAATAATATTTATCTGAAACCACAGCTGTTGTATGAATATAATCCAAAATATAGGAGGCCAAAAAATGTATTAGTAATCCAAACAACTGCATTCCAATTGAGTTTGTTTTTTTAAATTTTTTCTTTTTATTTATAAAACTGTTTGAGTTGATTGAGTTGATTTCACCGAACCATTTTTTTTAACTATTGCAAAATTCTGTATTTTTTTATTGTTTAAATAGGTAATTTAAGCGAACACGATATTGTTTTAGCACAAAAAAACTCTACAATAATAACATTACATAAGTGAAAAGTTGTTCTGTATCTTAAAGCTAAAACTGTAAATTAATAATATCAAAGAGATATAACAGTATGTAGCTCAAAAACCGATTTGGTTTCAATAACACCAATTTAATAAGCTTTCTTTATAACAATAATGTGTTTAATTTTGTGTTTTTCGATTATCTATTGATTTAATGCCGATCGACTACCTAATTGGTACATGAGTTTTTCTCTTATTTATTGTTTATTTTTACAAATATCACGACGTTTAACACAAATCAAATTTTGTATTCACAAAACACAGAAAAACATTCACTTACTCACATCGATTAACTATCACTTTTTACAACTAGATTGAAAGCCAATAACCGCGCACAAGTAAATACTATAATTTACTGACGGTCATGTACATATAACAAAAAAATTATGAATCATTAACATATACAAATGAACAGAATTCGATGAAAACAAAATCGTTGCAAACAGGGTTGCGAAAGATATGAATAAAACGTCGATAAGTTGTATTGATCGCGTTGATTCATGCAAAAGAAAATTGTAAGGACCAATGAATTTTTACTGGGACAATAGTTTCGTAACATCGGCTGATTCTGAAGAACAAACCAGAACATTAATCAAATTTCCATCGCGGAACGCTCAAAGAAGTCACAAGAGTTACTCAATGAGGCCAACAAAGCTATGACGAATGAAGTTGAGAAGTCGTTCATCCCAAACCACATTGACTCTATCAAGGGGCAAGGATAGTAGCAGCCAAATTCTGTAGATTGGATTAGATTAGAAAGGGTTGGACAAGTTGCATGAGGCAAAACTTGTCCTGTCACGCAGACTCTACGTTCCATAGCGACGTGTCCAAGTTTAGATGTCCATGTCCTGTAAGGACACCGACCACAGTGCTTAGAGTTTTTCTCTTTAGACTTAAAAAAAAATTAATATATTTTTCTGAAATGCTGAGAAACATCTCACTTTGCCTGCCTGTTGATGGCGCATTCCACAAGGCATTCATCTTGAGGTTGGCTTCAATTATTAACAGTGACAAGGTTAACATTTTGGATAACCCTTAGGCGGGTTCTGAGCCTGAATATTTCAGGCCAAGCCCTTGCAAATTCATACGCTTTTATATTGCCACTGCAAAGTGATATTGTTGTGTCACGCTATCCTACAAAGATTTTTCCTACACTCATTGAAGAGTTTGGAAGTAGTCTCCGGGTTTACCGTTATTTACATGTAGGCTGTAGACAGCCCTTTCAGGCATGTACACTACATGCAGATGTAAAGAAGCCAGACCCAACATGCCCTCCAACGACACTATTAGTGTGGTGCGCAATTCTATTCGAATTCTATTCTAATTCTATTCTAATTCTATTCTAATTCTATTCTAATTCTATTCTAATTCTATTCTAATTCTATTCTAATTCTATTCTAATTCTATTCTAATTCTATTCTAATTCTATTCTAATTCTATTCTAATTCTATTCTAATTCTATTCTAATTCTATTCTAATTCTATTCTAATTCTATTCTAATTCTATTCTAATTCTATTCTAATTCTATTCTAATTCTATTCTAATTCTATTCTAATTCTATTCTAACTCTACTCTAATTCTATTCGAATTCTATTCTAATTCTATTCTAATTCTATTCTAATTCTATTCTAATTCTATTCTAATTCTATTCTAATTCTATTCTAATTCTATTCTAATTCTATTCTAATTCTATTCTAATTCTATTCTAACTCTACTCTAATTCTATTCTAATTCTATTCTAATTCTATTCTAATTCTATTCTAATTCTATTCTAATTCTATTCTAATTCTATTCTAATTTTATTCTAATTCTATTCTAATTCTATTCTAATTCTATTCTAATTCTATTCTAATTCTATTCTAATTCTATTCTAATTCAATTCTAATTCTATTCTAATTTTATTCTCATTCTATTCTAATTCTATTCTAATTCTATTCTAATTCTATTCTAACTCTACTCTAATTCTATTCGAATTCTATTCGAATTCTATTCTAATTCTATTCTAATTCTATTCTAATTCTATTCTAATTCTATTCTAACTCTACTCTAATTCTATTCTAATTCTATTCTAATTCTATTCTAATACTATTCTAATTCTATTCTAATTCTATTCTAATTCTATTCTAATTCTATTCTAATTCTATTCTAATTCTATTCTAATTCTATTCTAATTCTATTCTAATTCTATTCTAATTCTATTCTAATTCTATTCTAATTCTATTCTAATTCTATTCTAATTCTATTCTAATTCTATTCTAATTCTATTCTATGTCTATTTTAATTCTATTCTAATTCTATTCTAATTCTATTCTAATTCTATTCTAATTCTATTCTAATTCTATTCTAATTCTATTCTAATTCTATTCTAATTCTATTCTAATTCTATTCTAATTCTATTCTAATTCTATTCTAATTCTATTCTAATTCTACTCTAATTCTATAATCTAATTCTATCCTATTTCTATTCTAATTCTAAATAATAATTTCTAATAGTCCATGAACAATGGTGGAGTTGAATAACTGGACGCGTGAGTAGCATGCTTTTGACCAAATTTAATTTTTGTTTAAATTTCATTTCTTCCGTGTTTGCGTTGATATATCTGAAGATCTTACGAGTCTTACAACTTTCAGATTCATGAAAATTCGTAAAGAACTTCTCAAACTGTTTTAGATCTCCAACAATTTATTTAAAGCTAAAATGCTTTTCTATCAAGATCTGCTGAAATCTCTTGGATTTTTCTATTTTTACCGAGCACGTATTTACCACAATAGTAAATGAGGATTACTCGCCAAATATTATGGTTTATTCGGGTCATATTTTAAATCATAAAAGTTATTTATTTCATAAAAGTTCATAGAAGAAAGATCATAAAAGAAAAGATCATAAAAGTTATTTATTTCAGATAAACTTTATTTTTCAGTTTGCATAATTACAATCATAAATATAAACTTTTGATTTATGTTTTTCCGATTTTACAAACGGAAATGCCAAATAGACTTACGTTTATAGAAAAACAAAAACTAGTTGTATATTCTTCAATATACAAATATTTTATTTACAACAATTAAAGTTCTCATCTGAATAAATAAGAAACAAATAATATAGAACGTAGTAAAAAGAAAAGCAGTAAACAGTTTTTAGATCTTTTTCAATTACGACGATTACGTAGAACAATTGCGATGATTGCAGTAACCATACTATCATTATTGCCTGTACTTTGTCGGATATTAAGCGAATATTTAGCTCAGTTATGCTAAAAGATCAATAACATCAGTATCTGATAATTTAATGTAATGAAATTTGGTACATACTACATAAGGATAAGCATTTAGTACGGTTCACAACAGTTCCACATCCCAACTTTTATTTTTTCACTTCCGGTAAAAACATTTTTTTTGCATTTTTTTGCATTTTTTTCAGTAACTTTATTCACACTACAGCTTACAATAATGAAGTGACTGTAATGAAACTTATGAAAAGAGTTTTAAATAGTGTGAGAAAATAATGATCAGCGTTTGAGGTACATCGACCAAGTAGAAGAGGATGGAGAGTTCACCATGCAATTGCTAACTTGTCTCACTTTGTTTTTAAAGTTTATTGGGAGTATACAGACTTCTTTCATTGACAAAGAACTGATTAGTTTTTGGACGATATTAGGATAAGTGGGCCTCCCGAGAACTTCGATAACATCAGTTTCTGATAACTGATTTTGACTAAATTAATTCATGACTGTTGGGATACTGCAGCCTACTTTAAAGAACTAAATTTGATGAATCATTAGCAAAAGCGATGATGATTTATATGTGGTTGAGGTCTCCGGCGCACCGGTTTTGATAATTAGAACTATGCCATTAATTGAAGTATTTGGTGGATATAAGTTCACTAAATATCCAGAACATTTTGTTGTCAGGGTTTTGTTTTGAGTTGTGGACATTTTGTGATGAAGTCAGCCTATGTGTCAGCGTAACCAATATTTTTGGTTTGTATGTAATTTTCCAGTCTTGACAGGTTGCATATTAGTTTCTTCTAAAATTTATTCCGACTACTGCGTTGTTACTTGTTCGTTTCTTCTAAAGTATGTTCCAATTACTGCATTATTACTTGTTAGTTAAAATATTGAGTTTATTCAAGAACGTACTCGGAAGAAGGAGAGTTAAATTTAAAATTGGAAGCAATTTAAACTTGAGCAACCAAAACACACATGTAACAATAATTTCAATTTATTAATAACATTGTATTCTCAAATTATTCAACTCCATTTTTTTGTTTGCTATAATCTACAGAGCCCAAACTTTAACATAATCGACTTGCATTGCTGCTCGTGAAGTATTTGAATGCCACGTTTTAAGCCATTTATTTCGAGCACGCCAAAAGTCATTTACCGCATTTGGTGATCCATTCCGCCATGGCTTACCATCTGGATTAGATGCACTATCTGGGAAAAAGTTTCCACCAATCGCTACATTTAAAATTAAATAAAATTCTTTATCAAATGGTGAACCAGACTGCGCTTTTCCAGCTTTTCCAAATTTAATAAAATCCTTAAAACCAGACCGTAATGGTACAAATCCTATTTTAGAATTATCAACACTAAATTGTATATGTGATGATGTCCATTCAAGTTTATATGTATGAAATCCACCATTCCATCCGGGATGATGATTTTTTTCAAATCCTGATGATGGTCTAGCTTTATGATGTGGATTTTTTCCGAAATGTAGAGTTGATTCAATACATTCAACACCTATGTTTCTGCCATGTATAGTTAAATGTTCATTTCCACGACTTTCCATTAAATCAATTTCTCCGGTAAATGGCCAATGAGCATGTTTTGGCAGAAACCATATTGCCGGCCATATCCAATCACCTGTTGGTATTTTAGCACGAACCTCAACTCTTCCATATTTAAATGAAAATGAATTTATTGTACGGATTCTTGCACTGTTAACCCTTTGTGGTTTGAGTTCTGCCCCACTTGTGACACTTTAAAAGAAAAACATGTTATAGTTATTTAAATCTGTATATCTCATCATGGATTAATAAATAAAATCAGCTTACTTATCAAATACGAAAAAATGATCAAACTTATCCTCAGTTTTAGCTCCTATTACCTTCGGATGAATGTACAGTTTGCCATTTTTTGTATATGAAATATCTCGACTGTTAGTATACCATTGGAATTCTCCGTTCTAATGAATAAAAATAAAAATTTACATAATTCAATAAATACTATACAGACGATAGAAATTTATATGAAGCAACTCTAAGAATTGTGGAGTATGTTGCCGACCTCTTAGAATTTTTGCTGTAGCATTAAAGGACAGTCGTTTAAGAACAAGAGAAATATTAATTTATTGTATAAATAATAAATATAAAAACGCTCACACCACCTCCGTTTTCTAATCTTTCATGTGCCCAAACTGACAAATCGAAATGATTAAAATTATCCTCGAAAATTAAATCCCCACTACATATCCTGTGTTTGGGCATATGGGTTCCACTGACCGTAGTAACACTATGTACACATCGTCGTTCTCTAAGTAATGTGTTATTAGAACACAAAAATAAACTTATTAAATTAAATATAATAAAAACAAAGAAATAATTCATGATTTAGTTTCAATGGCCACTAAAGTTGATTTAAAACTAGTGTAACTATTATTAATATCAAATATTTATAGGTTGACACTCATTAAAACCAGACTACAGAATAATAATATTTTGTTATCATCCCAGATAATGGTATCACAGTATATCCTGATGCTGTAATACAATGATAGTTGTAGTTCTGGTAAAATAATAATTTAAAAATTATTTTTATATAATGCTACGAGATACACATACACAATTTATCATTAAAAATGAAAAAGTTAGATGCATGTAAAACAGTAAATATATAACTAAATATGTAAAAAAATAAATAAAAATGTCATCATTGCATTGCTAGAAGAATGTCTATCTCAACTAGAAAATGTTACTGTTTCATTTATATTACTATATTCAATGATCTCTATGCAATTTTAACTACCGATAATATTCTCATTTAACGCTTTTATTTACAAAAACATAATGATATTTTGTTTGTCTTTCCTTGTAATGTTGTTTCAATTTTACACAACTTTACCGACAGTGGTCGATCTAGATCCACGGTCGATTTCAGAACAGTTCACAGTTCATACTCCAAACCTGGGCTTTAATCGGAGCTAAAATAACCGTCTGAGTGACTATATTTTGAGATAAGGATAGTAACCATCATTCTTACAAATGGCGCCTAAACGTGCGTCTTAAACCGACGACTGCAATTTTTCAACCAAACTGCTCCTATTGGTCCAGAAAAACGCTTCCCTTAGTGTAAATACTTCTTCTCGATAATTACAACCTTAGTGACGTGACCTCATATTTTCCAACATATTAGTACTGTTATTTATCCAAAAACAGTCTTAGAAAACCTTGACATTTGCTCTAACTGCTTCTTTTCAATAATTACAACTATTGTAAAGAACTTTATTTAATCTAATACGACCTGATATTATCTAACCCAACTGTTCCTATTAGTCTAGAAAACTTCTCAGCAAACATCATGTCATGAGTGTCACGCCCGTCACGGGCATTACCTAGCGTTCTACTAGCATTTTTTTTTTCAAATTTATTAGAGGAAAAATAGATCGAAAAAAATTGCAAAAAGGCATATGTTAAGTTAACCTATGCTTTTTGCTAATAATAAAAAAACTTGTCACAAATCTTGGCGAAAGAAATAATGTCACTGGTGTCATTGATGTCACGGGTGTCGAGGGTGTAACGGGCGTCATGTGTGTCACGGGTGTCGAGACAATCACGGATGTCGAGGATGCCGAAGGAGTTACGGTGTCGAGAGTGACACAGGGGTCACTGGTGTCGAGGGTGTCACGGGTGTCGTAATTCGGCATAAGCATGTATACATGCTTACTCGTGGTTAAAACCCACTTTCTTTATTATAACGGTGTATCATTATGATACGGTGTATCAATCATAAATTTAAAGAGCAAATCCGAAAACAAAATGAAGGGTCACCGGTGTCACGGGCATCGAGGGTGTCAAGGGTGTCACGGATGTCAAGGGTGTCATGGGTGTTACGGGAGTCGAAGGTGTCACGGGTGTCATAGGTGTTATGGGTGTCACGGGTGTCACGAGGGTGTTATGGGTGTCGAGGTCCGTGTCACGAAGGTCACGGGTATTACGGTTGTCATGCGTGTCACGTGTGTTGAGGTCATCACGGGTGTCAAGGGTGTCATCAGAAAAATGTGTAGTCGCATATTTTGGAGAGTGACATATCAACTGAAAGGTGGAACCAAATCATGCACGGTGCTGAAGTTTGAGCCTAATCGAGCAACGGGTCTAGGAATGGCAGCATATTTTCGATTTGTATGTAAAATTTTCGATTTATGGCCAGTTTTATGTAGCAAGCACCATATTTTGACTAATTTTGATTACATGGATATCTAGAGCTTCCTGGGAGCATATTTTTTCGTTTTATTTTCTGACAAAAATTTCGCCCTTTTTATCCCCAAGATCGATACCGCACAGCACTTTGCATATGCGATCTGAAGTACTGCTGGATAGGCGGGGTATAACTGCCACTTTGAGCCTACATAAGGGTATTCTTTGTGACTAATGACACCAGTCTGAGCGTGATGGTATACTAATAGTATATAATATAGTATAGAATACTATGGATGAAAAATGATCTACGCAGGTGAAAAAGTCGAAATTTGAACTTGACCATTTTTGATTTTCCTGAAACTTGGCATATAAGTAGTATGGACAAAATAAAAAATACCACTTATTTTAAAATTTTTTTAAAGTGCATAGTTTGAGCATAGGGGGCACCCTAACATGCATGAAAAATGAAAATTCTCAAACTTTTTTTTTTTGATAGATGATTAATTAGTCGTTTGAAAAAAAATAAATTTATTGTTTTTATAATTAATTTTTAAATCAAAATATTGAAAAAACTTTTTTAAAGAAGGTGCTAGGGTCAAAGATCAATTGGAATTTAATTAATTTTTTTTTCTGAAAATAGTTCTATCCTTACTCTAAAATATATCAAATTTACAAAGAGGCTAAAATTCTTGTTCTTGAGATATTTAATTTTAAAGATTTTTCGTCAGTCTAAAATTCTAATTGTTCATTATTTTTTCGAACAAATTTTATCATCAATAAATTTTAATAACCACTCGAGAAAATAATGAACAATTAGAATTTTAATCGGACTAAAAATCTTTAAAATTAAATATCTCAAGAACACGAATTAACGCCTCTTTGTAAATTTGATATATTTTAAAGGAAGGAACTATATTTAAAAAATAAAAAAAGTTAAAATTTAATTGATTTTAAAATTTTTTGTTAATGGAAGTTCTTTGAAAAAATGGAAAAAATTCGAATTTCAGCCGTACTAAAAATCTTTAAAATTAAATATCTCAAGAACAAGAATTTTAGCCTCTTTGTAAATTTGATATATTTTAGAGTAAGGATAGAACTATTTTCAGAAAAAAAACTAATTAAATTCCAATTGATCTTTGACCCTAGCGCCATCTTTAAAAAACTTTTTTCAATATTTTTATTTAAAAATTAATTATAAAAACAATAAATTAATTTTTTTTCAAACGACTAATTAATCATCTATCAAACAAAAAAAGTTTGATGAAATCGGTATAGCCATTCTTGAGCAATTTAATTTCAATGTTACATCGGATTGGCAGAATTTTCATTTTTGATGCATGTTGGGGTGCCCCCTATGCTCAAACTGTGCACTTTAAAAAAATTTTAAAATAAGTGGTATTTTTTATTTTGTCCATACTACTTATATGCCAAGTTTCAGGAAAATCAAAAATGGTCAAGTTTTCACAACTCTGTCTAGAACACGTTTTTCATCAATATGGCCTGCAAAGTAAACAAGCAAACAAACTTCTTAAGATGGAGAATTTACATATTTACATACTTAAGCGTAGAGTACATTCTAATTTTTGCCCAGGCAATATTTTTATTTTTTCAGCTAGGAGCGATTTTATTTTTTAAGGCTGAATTCCAATTATGGTAAGATAATATATACAAATAAGCAATGCAGTGCGTAAGAAAATTCCGTTGTTATTATTATGTAATTATTTATTTTCGTGGCACTGGAGTTTATACATACAAATACACGACAAGCTGCACAACGGCGGGAGAACAGGTAGGAATATACATTGTTATAGCAAAATCACAATAGAGCACAAATGGTTAGAAACATTTCATCATCTTGAAACAAACCATATTCCATAGAAAAATATACTAAAAATGTGGAATACGGGCAGATTTTCGCGTTTTTTTACAGCATATAAATTGTGGACTTCAGAAAGATCACAATTAAGTGTTGAGGATTTGAAATTCATTTTATGTGTGAAATATAATTTTAACAAATTGTTCAAAAATTTCATGACCTTTTGAACAACGACACACTGAAAAAAATTAACGTGATGACAACCTCATCTCGAAGTTACGGTTTATTATTCAAAGAAAGAAAAAATAAGTGTAACCAATTTCATGGTAATTGGGGCGACTATGATAATGTTGCCGAAAAATCGCGCGGGAAGAATTGTAGTACCAAAATCTGATACAAAATTCCAAAATTCCAAATTCTAAATCATCCTAAATTTAAAAATTTAGCATGATGTCATTCCAATTCATTTCTTCTAAATAATTATAAATTGGAACTAGGTGTCAAAACACAAAAGATTTTTGAAGTAAAAACTTCTTTAGGCGCGTTGTACAATTTTGTATGGGAAAAAATTTATATATTCGAGTTACAATTTTTACAAATCACCAAATATTTTTAAATATAAAATACCTCTATCCGTTCTTAACGTTTCAAATTGCAATATGGATATCGCGGTCGACTGAGGTTCTTTATAGTCCGAGAAGCGAGAGACAAAAAATTGTAAGCACTTTCTAAAGGCTGATTTTTTAATATTACGTCACATATGTTGAGTAGAGAAATAGTCTGCCGTCAGTCAGCTGGATTCATTAGCGCTTGGAGTGGGTGGGACTCCAATTTTGTAAATAAACCATGTACCTTGCAACTACTTTCTAAAACCTGAAAATTAGTTTGTGAGCAGTATATTAGTTAAAAGTAATTTTTATGATCGTCAGTCACACAAATCCTGTAACCGAACGCGTCCGTCACGCGTTGAAGTTTGTAACGACGGACTATTTTCAATTTTTACTCTAAAATAATAGTACATATTAATATTCAAAGAAATTCGATATTTGAAATTCCAAGGATTTTTCTTCAATTGTAATAAGCGTGTCCCTACGTTTGTACTACTGCTGTGCAATTAAACATTTTTTGTTTACGGTTTAGCTACGTCACTCGCATTAACAATACATGTTTTGCATAAATGATTGTTTTTATTAGTGAAAATTGCTTGTTACAAGAGTGGAAAGGGAAACAGAGAATCGATAATATGATATATAAACGATCAAATTGTTTGGATCGAGTTAATTAGTATATAAAATTAAATCAAAATGATAAGTGTTCAGAAAATTAATAAAATTAAACAAATGGTGATTAATCATTGTTATTATTTTGTATAAAATTAACAAAAATAATTATAAAATTATTTTAAATAAAGTTCTTATTTACAATTTGAAAAGATCAAAATTTTGCAAATTTAATTGAATAATAGTAGTTATGAAGTATATGTAAATGTGTGAACTCAAATCGTTACAAAAAGCATAATAGAAATAAAATAACATGTCACAGATTTCCAACCGATACAAAATATTTAAATGCATGGTTAAAAGCACTAAATTTAAAACCTTCGAAACCGCAGAAACATGATGTAATTGTTCGCAGCATTTTGTGGAAAAGTGTTTATATCGAAGTTCACCGTTAAGGATACTTAAGAAAACTGCAATACCTACTATTTTTAATCAAATGTACATTGAGGCTGATCTACTCAATGAGAAGACGGTAACGACCATTAAAAAATATAATATTAAGCTTAAATTACAAAATTAATAAAATCATATACAGATTTTAATAAAGTATATTTCAAAAAATCCCTTTTAGTCTTGTGCAATGTGCATGAATCAAAATATATACAAAATATTATTCTAAAATGAGTCGCTGCAGCTGTTGTAAACATCACTTGAGTCATCATTTTCTGGATCAATTACATCTGTCTGACAATTTATCATCTGCAAATAAATGTAAGTGCAATATGTTTAATTTTAAAATAATTCCACCTCTGTAGTTGATATTGTTTTATGGACAATTATCCAAATACCTGAAATGTATGCACTGCGATTAATGTGCTTAATAAGCTCAGATCTACAAGGCGGAAGATTTGATAAGTCGTAACTTTTCGCAAGAATTTTAAAAGTTTCGTCGTTATCTTTAAATTTGTAGGTTTAAGAAAAAATTGCGAGACGAGCTTCATTTTAATTTTTTTATTGTATAATTGACAGACGAATTCCTCAATTTTTGTTATAACATCCGAACGATTATGGTCATTCAGTGCGCTTAAATTTGCAAAGGCTGTTCGAAAGTCATTGAACTGAATACTAGATTATATGGACGCTTTTTTCCTTTTCTAAAAAATGGTGGGTTTTGATCGAAGCCAGTGAAAGTGGCAGAGCTGGAATAGCAAGTTGATTGTCCCAATGTTTAGTGAATTTCACTGACATTAATGCATCGCAATGCGTTGCCAACACCTCATTCCATCCAAATTTTCACGTCACTCTTTATAAGTTCTTAATATTGCCGAGCATTATAATAAAAATATTCGTGTCGGAGCATCATTTAGTACAGATATTGTCAGATATAACTGATCCAGAAAATGATGATTCAAGTGATGTTTACAATAACTGCAGCGACTCATATTAGAATAATATTTTGTATATATTTTGATTCATGCACATTGCACAAGACTAAATGGAATTGTTTGAAATATGCTTTATTAAAATTTGTATATGATTTTATTAATTTTGCTATTTAAGTTTAATATTATATTTTTTAATGACCATTATCGTCTTCTTATCGAGTAGATCACCTTCAATGTACATGCAATAAAACGAACATCTATTGAAAAAGGAAACTTCATTCAATATTTGTTAATATTTATTGAGCGCGCCGTATTACAGAAGGGCAACCTTTTATTTGCGACTGACGGCTTCTGTTATAAAAATAAACTGACTGACTACTTTTTTGTGATTATAATAAAATTCTTCACCTGTATATAAATTTCAGATTTTAAAAGGTACTTGCACAATGTACCGTTTTCTTACAACTTCAACGCGTGGCTGACGCGTTCGGTTATGGGGTTTGTGTGACTGACGATTATAAAACTTTTTTTAAATTAATATGCTGCTCTCAAACTAATTTTCAGGTTTTGTAGTTGCAAGGTACATGGTTTTTTTTACAAAATTGGACCGTCACCTACTCCAAACGCTAACGAATCCAGCTGACTGCCGGCA
The DNA here is from genome assembly GCA_963693315.1 of Diogma glabrata. Lineage (NCBI taxonomy): Eukaryota > Metazoa > Arthropoda > Insecta > Diptera > Cylindrotomidae > Diogma > Diogma glabrata. The sequence goes on from OY856187.1 coordinate 144,461,287, forward strand.
GACTATTTCTCTACTCAACATATGTGACATAATATTAAAAAATCAGCCTTTAGAAAGTGCTTGCATTTTCTTGTCGCTCGCCTCCCCTACTATATATCTTTTTGTTTATATCGAACCCGTAAAAAAATTTTCAGCTGAATCAAAAATGTCTTAGTCACATTTTATCCTCATCTGTTCGGTATGTTAAAGAATGACCCATTTATGGAATTTTTTGTCGTCCCGCGCTCGATAAACTAAATTATTTCTAACAGTAAAAATCATTTCTCCAATAATTAAAAATACGTTTTTTATAGGAAATGAAACGTAGAATACGATGGTTGTACTAAAAACTCATATCGTGAGTGGGGCAATGACGAAAAATCGATTTGAACATTTTATTTGTTTATATAACTAAGAATTTGTCAATATGTATTACTTTTTTTTTGTAAACTAGCATCTCTTAACTTTGAAATAAAACAAATTAGAAGTTTCTATTTTTAATAAAACCGAAGTTATGAATTCGTCAAGCCAAAAATCACGAAATTCTCGAAATTTAGAACCGCTATATTTTCCAAAAAAAATATAAAAATCCTCGAACACACGTATATCTTTTTTTTCGCTATAAAATCTGTAAAAAAAATTTCAGCCAAATCAAAAATATTGAAATATTGGCCTATGTCATATTTTATATGTGATAGGATTTATGGTTTAGTTATCCATTATTTAACAAAAAAATATTAAAAGAAAACAAAAAAAAAACAGATTTGCGTCCATTAACATCCTTAGAACGCATGTTGTTGTGGGACCTTGGTCTTAAAAGGTTTTTATGTGTTGTTGTGACACATATTGTAATGCCTACTACACATCACATTTTATTTAAAAAAAAAATATGTGTAATTAATATATTCTTATATTTAATAATACAAATATTTTAAATTTTATAATAGAATTTTAAACTGTTAAGTGTAAACTATTTTGAAATTCAATTGGGACGCAGTCTTAATATAAATATTTACATCCATCCAATAAAATTGACAACATTTTTTTTTGTTTTGGTTCAGTTTTAATTATTTTTTCGTTCATAATTTAATGAACTAGAATCCATCTACCATTCGGTCGCCTTTGCGGTAATTGCGTTAACTAAACTGCATTTGTTTTATTGAAAATTTTCAGATATGTCAACTGAATTTTAAACCCCATTAAAATGTCTATTATTATTTCAAGTGAAAGCGTAGAAAAATTAGGTAGGTTATAAACTCTCTTTTTGACTATATTTATTTAATTGTATTCTATATTTGTAGGACATAAAATTCAAGAAATCCGTGTAAGAGCTTTAATAGATATTGAAAGTAAAATATCGAGAGGGTTGCTATCGGATGAACAATTGGATTTTAATGTTCCAGATTTATTAAAAAAATTAATTAGATGGTTTGGTATCCTACCAGTTTGTAAAGAGGGAACTGTATTAAATCTTATTATTATTGTTTTAAATGTAAGTGGAAATCTGATAAAAAAGGTGCGTTCGATTTGACTGCAAAAACTGAAAAAACAACAATTGCTTTCAGTTGCTTCAATGAAATCGAACTATGATTACATATTTATAATCACAAATATTTTACACTTCTCTTGTTTTTAGAGTAAATATGGGATTGAAGCGGTTAAGTTTTTTGGTATTCAGCGAATCACAAAAGAAATCGCAAAAATTCAAAGCATTTTATCGAACTCTGAAGCAAATAAATTAATCGAAGAAATTTACACCCTTCTACGAAAATATAAATCGAAATTAGAAAAAGAATCTTTACAAATCATCCCAAAAAGTGACCTGGAAGTCCCAGAAATAGATATAGATCAAATAAAGGATTATGATTCAGTGTTAAAGTAAGTTTATCTAATCTACTTTGATATATAAGAATTTTTAATTGATTAAGTAGCTGATTATGGAACTTAACGATTGATCTCAATCATGGTAAAAGGATTTCTTCTTAAAAGACTTAACTAAATTTTGAATGATCAGCTAACGATATAGGTCTGAAAACTGTTCATGAAATGAGAAACTTGTTTCATGGTTACAAAAGGCTGACACTTTAACCATCGTGCAAGGACAGCACAGCATGAAAGCTGCTGAGAAGCCTGAGAAGTATATCAGTTGCATTTTTATGTTGGTCGATAGACTTTTTTGTTGTCTGTTCATGGTACCTAGATGAAGCTGTTGCATAACGCGGTTCAAATTAGCTGAGGCCATTCCTGACCAGTGCAGGTATATTTTAATGCAACTTTAAGCATTTCTCCCCAGACGGCTGCCTTAGTCCCCACGGACGTAACAGTTTGCTCGTTCGGGGTTAGATTGGTGTGTTTGACACGTGGGTGTTTTGCTCTGATTGAGAAAGATTTGGTTGTTGATGTTTGCATGTTAGCAAACTGAGACGCCGAATCGCTCCTCACAAAAGCAGATGTGTATGGTCCTTCATTTGCGACCGAAAGCCTCGAAGTAGTGTTATTAGTTGCTGACGCATTCTTGGTAAAACCGGTATCGCAGTTATAGACTAGTTTGAATTTGTTAACTGTGCGATTCTTGCATGAATCGCTTCGAACATCCAGTTTAACCTGAATTTGCAACTTTTGAGATGTTTCTCGGTTGCTGGGTCAGAAATGATCCTAAGCATCACGAGATCCTTCCCTACCGTGTGCTTCAGGATGGTTCATGATCTCGGCTCAATATCCCGCTTTTGGGCACCGAGTTGCTTTAGAATCTTCTCTGTTGATTCTTTGACACAGTCTGTGAGGTAAGCTATAAGCCTAAGAGGTCGTGATAACTCTGCCTATGTCCATTTAAAAAATACATCGGTGTTTTTATTCGATGTAAAACATCGGCACCCTGCATCGATGTTTTCCGATACATCGTTTAAAAACATCGATGTTTTTTCAACATTGAATACTTTCCGCTTTATATGTAATCAGCAATTCAGAAGGAGTAAATTAGATTTGCTTCTTGTTAGATAACCTAAACATTTAACTGCATTTTTGGTGTTCAGTAAATAACGTCTTCCCAATTAAGTTGGGAAGCTATTTCTAGACCGAGCACGTGAGTGTTTTTAATGGGGTAACTCTCAATACTGGTTGAAAATTCCGGTCTGTCCAAGATGATGGAAAAGAATAATTTTTCATGGAAAGGTGGAATAGTCTGTACAATGGTTTAATTAAAGAGTGATGTCAGTTTCTACTACGAAACCTCTCGACCTGCTGACTTGTTCATACTTCACTCTTTAAGAACCTTTGATGCAACTCGGGTGCGAAAAAAGACCTGTTTCATCTAGTATCTATTTACCCTATTGGCAGGAAGGGCGGCTGTTGATTTGAAATTGACAATTGTGAGACGACTGCAAAATCAGAAGCTAAAAGATCAGATTTTTTTTTCAGATGTGGAATGAATTATATTGCGTGATTTGAGTGGAGGAACTTGTGATGCCATTTTGTTTTTTCCTATGATATTTCTTTGTACCAAGCTTACAAATGACCAGAAAGATTTGGGGTTATTATTACCGTTCAGGAGTTTTCTGATTTTGTCTAGGGTTTTCAGGTTGTCTAATCGTTTGGCATTATTTATGGCATTTTTAGCATTTCTACGGGCGCCTATCAGAATTTCCAATTGTTAGCGGTAGATGTTTGTTAAAACTGTACGTGTTCGCTAAATCACGAGTTAGTTATAGTCTTCAGTTTTAGAATGTACCATAAAATGAAACATGGCATAGCCGATCGAATGGCGGATGTTATTCTCAATTTTTTCTATGGAGTCCTACAGAGATTAGTAGAATTGTATAAGTGAGATGAGATATATATTTTAAATAAAACAAAAAGTACATATAGAAATATTCAATTAAAATTTCGGACTCAAATAAGAAGAATAACAAACAAACGAAAAAATAAAAATATTGTGGTAGCATATTTGAAATGTTTCTCCATTAAGACTAATGTTCTTCAGGCAGATTTTGCCGAAACAAAAGTTTACTTAATCGTTTTCCTTCCATTCTATTTCTTTGCTGATTGACTCTAGATGGAAAGGAAGCCCCTTAATAGTTAAATATTTAAAAGCAATCAGCTTCTCTCAACTGCACTATGCAAGTAAATAGATAAATTATCATAAATTGCATCCTCAGATTGTGTCTATTATTTATTAATTAGTGATCTTCCCACAAGAAAAAGCTATTTCCTACTTTTTTAGATTGATCTGAATCAGATAACCGACATTTCGATATTTTGTGTTTAGTATTTTCACAAAATTTTTAATGTTGGCGAACGTCCAATTTGTCCAATGTCTTCGGCTCCAATCCAGAAGGATAGGGGGATAGCGAGTAGATTCACTCTTTCTATAGCACCCACTCGTTTTTCAATATTGTTAATTACAAGCGATTTCAATTCTTCGGCGAGCGAGTTTTCTACAGTTAGGGGTTGAATTTTTAAAACTAGGCAATGTACTATTAGAATCAACTTGCTGCCAGTGCAATACTTATCACCACACACTTCTTTTTAACAGCTTCGAGCGATATTAAAACTTGTAATACAGAAGATAGAATTGCCAGTTCTGACGCATTGAGCATATGTGGGCCGATTTTATGCCGAATATATTTATATTTTTTTAAAATTAATTCATTGTTTGCTATATTACTTTGCTTGAACCATGTGCCTTTGACCTTAGTTATTAGTTTTCGTAGGACACTGTTTTACTGCATTTTGTGCTACTAATACTAAAAGTATGCGCTAAACACCGTATATGTTTATTACCAAAATCAGCCACGACCAACTAATTTTTAAAAGAAAAATGTGAAAATTTTAATAATTAGTTTAAAATCAAAATGCTGCTTACACTTGCCAGAGTTAGTTTTTCATTCATTCGATGTTTTTATAAAAAAACATCGATACATCGAATAGAAAAATTCTTTCAAAAAACATCGAATATATCCGATGTATCGTGTGCAAACATCGAGTAAATGCCATACATCGATGTTTAAAGAATATCCCTAATCTGCTTCTTTTAGCGTAAGTACTTGTACCTTCCCGATCATTATCCTCGGTACCGCATTTGCAACCCACTGCGCCGATGTATTATTAGCATAGTTAGACAGCAACCAATCATATTTTTGGTAGCAGCCTTCGAATTGAGGTTTAATAACCCCGAATTTTTAGCTCTACTACCAAATCCATGAGTTGTCTTTTTAACTGGTTGAGCTGCTCAGAACTTAGGAGGGTGGTTGGAAAGTTTTTCAGCAGTGATGTACACTTTGATGCGCTTGCTTGGCGACATCGCTGAATGTTGGAGGCATAATTTGATCGCAACATTGCTTGCAGTCCCCCCTAGCCCGTGGTCGGTTGCTGGCAGATGACTTGTGACACCAGATGTCTGTGGAGAGTCGTGCGATGCCACGGATCGGAGTCGGACCCTCTTGGTACTTGTGTCCTTTCTTCTATCTACAACCTTCTGAGCTAGCTCTTTAGGTATCCCACCTTTAACCAGGGTAACCAGGTTAAAGGATTTAGGAAAAACACAGACTTGTATGGGTTCCTCTTCAGAGAAGCCCTTATTTATTAGTCTTGTGCTTTTTGTTTGTGTAAAAAGGTACTGGGGCTGATTGTCGAATCGAGGGACATCCGGTTCCGGGTCACTTAATACGACTGTATTGGACACGTGGATATTAACTACTTTTCGGTATATATCCGACGTGATGGTTACTGCTGACATGTCAGATTTTGTGAGGTGAGACAGGTCTATCGACTATCACCGACGTGATGGTTACCTTAATACCTGTGTTGCCGGATTAAAGATGTGCTGATAAATCAGGGTTGATCTTCGAGTCCGATGAACACGAGTTTGCATTTAATGGGTTTGGTAATGCGTGGAATACGTGGAATGGCCAGACGAGGAATGGCCAGCTGCAGTTTCGTTTTGAATATTACAACTCAACTGTAACGAAGGAAATTGTATACAACGCAACTGCAACGAGGGAAAATTGATTTACTTTGACGTGCGTTCATGGACAATCACAATATTCAGACTGCAGTTATACAAGAGACTAAACTCAAAAACTTTTCCTTGTCTCAGTCTCCATTTTCTTTAAAAGGCAACAATTTTTTTTAATGAAATAAATAAAAAAGTTCTCATAACCCCTATATTGTATATCACGATACATAAGATTATCAGAAATTGAAATATGAAAATTTTAACAAAAATTTTATTTATATTTTTATTTTAGAATAAACAGCGATTTTGTAAAATGCTGGAGCACACCACAACCAACTGAACTTCAATCTTTAACGCTTCTAAAAGAATCATTACATTCTAAATCTGATAATGAAAATTTAATGCATGCACTAAAATTTCTAAAAAATGCATTACGTGATTTTCCTGCAGAATATTTTCTTCAGCCACCATATATTTATAACTCATTATTAAAACTATTGAACTATAAATGTGAACATCTTGCGAAAACGCTTAATTTACTTAAACTATTATCACAAATGTTATGCAAACGAAAGCAATATCGCACATTATCCGTTACATATACGTATGTTAGAGAAACCAACTACAAGAATTCATATAATCAGATTTCAATAGTTAAATTTTCTTATGAAATACTGAAATTAGTACTCGATATTATTAAAAATGTTGATGAAATTCAATTTAACAAGAATGAGGTAGTTCTTATATTATTAAATCTGATGGATGAAATATTAAAAATACTTTCACAAGAAGATAAATCGTCATCGTATATAGTTGAGCTTTTAAAAGACTTTTCGGAACTAACAAGGTATTTTCGTAAGAAAAATGAAAATATGAAATATATTAACTACGTATATCGAATTTACTATATTATCCTTATCAAATTTATTGCAAATCTAAAAACATTGCTAAATATATTGAAGAATCGTGAAAGTAAGATAATTATAATTGACGATGATTGTGCCGACAAAAATAATGATGATGGTGAATATTGTAATATGGAACTTGAAATTGCAAGTCTAGATTTAACAATAAAACAAAATTTTCCGAAAATATATAATTTAATTTTAAATTCAGTATGTATACCAAAAGATTCGGATACTAAAATTTTATTAAATTCTGAAGAGATATTAAAGCATGCGGTAAAAATAATTCAAAATCCAACAAAAACTAAAAATGATATGGATTTAATCTTAAATGGTGGATTGATATACGACTCCTTAAACATTACAAAGAGTTTGGGCTCGGTTAAACATTTATTTAATGAGATTTGTAATAAATCTGAATACTTTGAAAATGATTTGAAGCTACGAGAATCTGCTGAGGAATTATTCTCATCGTTGTTATCACATAGTAATAATGATATAAGACATCTAATGTATGAACTAAGTTGTGATAAGGTAAAATCATATTTTAATTCAGTAATGGATGGTGATATACCGTTACGGAAAAATTGGACACAGAAAAGTGTAATAATGCAATCGTTAGGCATTCCGATAACATCTAAAATTTTAACCGAAATTATATGTTTTGGATATAATTCTGACGATGTTTCTATCCACCAAAGCTCCGAAACTATATTGATCCTATTAATTCGTGGGAAAACAATTCTTAAGAAATGTTGGGATAACTTAATAGAAATTATTATTCCAGTTCTTCCGTTACTGCAATGTTTAACAGAACCTGGAACAAAATTAGGACAAGCTATTTTAGATTTATTTGATCCGGAGTATTGTTTTAATATAAACGAGATGATTAAAGGTATGTTCATAGGATTTATTTTTAGAAATTTAAAAAATCTAGACAATAATAACTAATTATCACAAAGTAAAGAAATCCTTAACTGCCAATTGTCACGATAAAGAAATCCTTAACTGCCAAGGTCTTACCCGATCAGGGCGTATGCGCATTCATTCATGAGAGTGTTGCATATACACGCTTTCCAAATTTTGAACTACTCGGTGACGGCTTCAATACAATGGTTTTATAGATTTGTCTTCCAGAAATTACTTTTTTACAATAGTTTTATACCGGTCCCTTAACAAACGTAACCCAAACTTTTTTAATTCACTGACAAAAATTGTGGACGAGATTAGAGCAAAGTCCCCTAATTGTGAAGTTATCGTTACTGGTGACTTCAACATCCACAACAAATCATGGTTGGAATTCACCAAATCGACCATGTTCACAATAGTGGAAAACTGGCAGAAATTTTTGCCGCGTCTTAGGGCCTATTCCATATTGTTAAAAACCCAACTTTCAACCCCGTAATGGCGGTGATAATAGTTTTCTTTAGATCTCTATCTTACCACAATGCCAGATATTACGAGTGTCGATGTCGCGAAAGGTAGTATTGGAAATTTTGATCATTATTTAATTTCATCAGTTATCAAAACTGATTTACTTAAAACTACAGCTCAAAAATCCAGTAAAATATTTCACTACTCAAAAATGGATGAGTGGTCTTCAAAATTTTTCCATGGTTTCCCTTTCGACCGTCACTGACAATGTAAATGTTTCTGCTCAAAACTTTACAGAAACCATCCAATTTGCTATCAATAAATTTGTCCCTTTTTCCATTGTAAAACCCAAACAGAAATACTTGTATTCGAAGGCTGCCAAAGCGGCACTTAGAAACAAACGTAGATCATTTAATATATGTACTCATAACAAAACTCCCGATCCCAATATCTAAAGGCCAAAAAAATATCTAACCAGATTATCTCAAACGAAAAGTCTGAAATTGACAGAGCGAAAGCTTCAAAACTTACGTCTATGTCTATTTCTGACAAGAGTTTCTACAGTGTCATTAATTCTTTAAATTCTGGTACAAAATTTTCTATTCCCTCTATTATTGATGGTGATTTAATCGTCAATGATCCCGCAAGAAAAGCTAACTTGTTCGCTGAACGCTTTGCTCTGAACTCCACTGTTTTGGAAACTCCTAAAGAAATACCCCAAATCCAGTCTTCAGGAGTTAATATGAACGAACTTCACTTCAAACCCAAAATAGTCGCTAAACTTTTAAAGGGGTTAAACATCAACAAAGCCTCAGGAATGGACAATATTCCAACCATTATTTTGAAAACCTTTTCTAAAGAACTTGCACCAACTTTGACTAAAATATTCTACCAATCCTACAAATCTGGTATATTTCCTTCGTGCTGGAAGTTGGTAAATGTCCAGCACGTCCCAAAAAGGGACCAAAATCCGATATCTCAAATTATAGGCCAATTTTACTATCGGTCCTATCCAAAGTCTACGAGCATTATATTAATACACACATTTCAAAATTTCTGGAGGCAAATCATTTAATAGCCGACAGCCAATACGGTTTTCGAAACAAAAGATCAACTACCGATCTATTAAACTATGTAGCACATTGTTGGAACAGCATACATGATAAAGGTGGTGAAACATACGTTATCGCTTTAGACATCTCCAAGGCATTCGATCGAGTCTGGCATGCCAACTTAATTAACAAGCTCGTTCCGTATGGTTTTCATCCCAATGTTGTGAAGCTGATTCAAAATTTTCTATCCAACCGATACATTTCGGTCTCCTTAGACGGATTTTCTTCTGAGTCTAAACTAATTAATGCTGGTGTACTTCAGGCTCAGTATTGTCCCCAACCCTATTTTTGATTTATATCAACGAATTGTTGAAAATCACCAGCAGCCCAATAAATAGTTTTGCATATGATAGTACTCTGCACAAGTCGTTCGAGCCCCTTCCTTCAAAAGGTAAAATGCACGAACGAATTAATCCCGCCCGGAGAGACTCTGCCATAAACGTGAACAAAGACCTAAAAAGGGTCGCCTATTGGGGTGACCAAAACCTGAACAATTTCAACTCTACCAAAACCAGCTGTTGATTGTTTCCAGATCAAAGACGAAGTTCTCCAAAGATATTTTATTCAGTATGTGTGATAAACCAGTGGGTGAATGTAAAAACATTCGTTTATTGGGTGTCACAGTTTCAAATGATCTACTCTGGAATGATCAAAAAGCGCGTGTAAAAAACTCGGCCTCCTAAATAGATGCAAGAAACTTTTCACACCATACCAATTGCTCCATGTTTATTCGTCCCTGTATGGAGTACTGTTTTCAAGTTTGGGGTGCTGGTTCTGTTTCCATCTTGGCTCTCTTGGACTCTGTTCAAAAGCAAGCTATACGAATTGTGGGTGATCGAGCTTTGACATCAAAACTTGATTCTCTACAACATCGTCGCAGTGTTGCTGACCTCTTTTTTTACAAATATCGTCATCAACAGTGCTCAGATGAGATCAGCAGCATCATGCCTCAAACTTATTCTTACCCCCGTTCCACTCGGCAATCGGCTACTGCATCCAGTGAAACGGTCGAGATCCCACGCTGTCATACTGGCAGATCGCAGAAAGGCTTCTTTGTCCGAACTGCATACAAATGGAATAGTTTGCCGGAACCCATTGTCTTAAGTAGCTTCAATCCGCAGAGGTTTAAGAAAAGCGTTCATCAATACCTTGAAGCGCAAGTTATTGTGGGACCTAGGTCTTAAAAGGTATTTGTATGTTGTTGTGACACATATTCTAAACTCTATAACACAACACTTTTTATTTAAAAAAAAAATTTGAAGTCACTTTAGCCGTTTCAACATCTTGCAATCGTTTTTCGAAATCATCAACTTTCGATAAAACCTTATGCTCAAAATCTTGTATTTCACTTTGAATCTTCTTGACCTTTCCATCAAATTGAGATTCCACCGTTGAGATTTGGAGAAGTTTCTCATCCATAATTTGCTTGACTTCATCGCGATTTAAAGCTAATTGCTGGCTAATTGTTACACTAATTTCTTCTTTGTTAGCAGCCATATTATTGCTGACTTTCTCCAACTGTTGATTCACGTTGAAGCTGATTTCTTCCTTAGGAGCAGCTATTTGTTGATTGATGTTACTACTTTGTTGATCAAATTTTTGATTCATATTCAAGTTCATCTGTTGCATCATAGCCATTAAAAAAAAGCGTTAAATCGAAATTCGTAGATGGCAACGAAGATGTTGTTTCCGCAACAAAACTTTTGTCCTCATCAACTGCAACTGAATCAGTATTTGTTGTAACTATTCCGAACTGATAACTTTCCACTTCTGTTCCATTGGCTTCCATAGCTTCTCGAAGCCGTAGCATCAATTCACTTTTGTTGCCGGTTGTTGACAAACTTCGTTGTTCTAGTTCCTTCTTTACCTCAGGAAATTTTAATTCACTTAAGAAAACCATTTTAAACAGCTAACTAATCCCGCCGCTGTCACCAATGTTACGTTTTTCTTACCTTACTTCGAATTGGCCTAACTCACAATTCGATAAACGCAATTCCCAATTTCTTTCTGAGTTCGATCACTGATTAGTAAGCAAAAACAGTACAGCAAACAATATTCCTAACTAGAATATTCCTCCAACAGCTTCGAAACTCCAACGGTTTATTGTAAAAATTTCCAGTTCACAACGTTCAAAATAATACACAAAATATTTCCTCTCAATAACACTTAAAACTTTATTCACAAAACTAATTTAAAAACCACTTTTATAATTTTAACTTTACCGTCGCAGGTTTAAAATAAAACTAATTTTGTCTTACAAGACATCCCTCTTTATATACGATTTTGCATAATCTCGATCATTCGAGGTCACTTTTTAGAAACCTTAAGAAAACACTAGAATATTCGATTATTTTACGTTATGTTGATTTGATTGATAAAACCATTCAATTCTATTTATTGTTGACCCAAGTTCTAAGAAATACAACAACAACACTATTCATTTCATTTATTTGTTGTTGTGTTTTGTAAATTTGATTTTTTTGGAAGGGACTGTAATCGTCTGGATTTTTCTGTAATCGTAACAGTATAAAAAAATTTCATACAATAATGTAGAAAAAATTGTGGTATCCGCACTTTTCTTACCAAGAACTAGTGTTACTACTTTTGAACAATGACAGCAATCTACTAAAAATGCCTGAGAAATGTGTTAAAGAATAATGCTGATGAAATTCGTAATCTAGGCCACCGACACTGAACCCGATCATGTTTTATCGACTTCATGCTTTGAAATCAAAGTGCAAGAAAACGGCTCATATCAATGGTTTTTATGCGGTTTTATTTTACTGATATCAACGGTTTTATATGTGTTGTAATGGTAATTGACTAGCCTATCGAAAAAGAAATAAACAGTAAATTTTTTCGTTAAACTGTTAAAAATATTAAGAAATAAGTTTTTAAAGATGGCGCTGATGCCGTAGATCAAGCATTTTTTATGTTTTTCCAATAATATGAAAGTTCCAACCTCACTCACTAAAGTTTAATGTCTAAACACTAAAGTTTAATTGAGCGTTTTTGTGTTCTACAGATATTAAAGTTTTAAAGATTTGTATCTCAGCCTTCAGGCCAAATAATTTTAGTTTTAGATGAAATTCTGGACGACCGACGGACGGCCGATCGATTTCATACTTGGGAAGTTGGGATACGAGTAGAATTGGTGAAATAAAAACTACGTGTGTTTCTAGAAACATTTTAAAGTGTTTAATTTGAGAACAGGGTGGTCCGAAATATTTCTGGATATTCAAACTCGAGGTAACTTTGAAAACAAATTACAAGAGAACGGCTTTCGATATCAACAGCTTATGTTGTTAGAAAGTTAATCCACAAAATACACAGTAAACCTGTTGCTAACACTGTAGTTAATAAAAATTCTATGAAATAAAATTTTTAAAGATCAAGCATTTGTATTTGTGAATCTTTTTTTTCCATAAATGAAAGTTTCAACATTATCCTGAAACATGTCAGAATATACAGAAAGAGTTGGTTTTTGTTCTAAGGATATTAGTTTTTACAAATGTGCATCTCGGGTCAAACATTTATTTGTAAAACTAAAATTTTTGGTCTGAGATGCACATCTTTAAATTTTATTTAAATTTTTAATTTTTGTTTAAATCTTTATAGTTTTTTCGAATTAATTATTTTTCCAACGCATAAGTATTAAGCTATAAAACCGTTGATATCGGGTTTGGTGTGCCGTTGTCTTTCAATTTTATTTCAGTCACCCTAATTTTGAATTCGCAGAAAACTTTCGAACCACCCTGTTTTTAAACTAAACTAAACACAATTTTTCAAAAACCAATTTTTTTTTATTTCACTTTTACTAGGTCATTCAATAAGTCCGTAGGATGACACATAGATGGCGTTACTAGAATTTTTTCCATATGATTTTTATTTAGTACTAACCTTCAAACGATACGTGTATAAATTTGACAGCAATCTGACTATTATTCGTGAGTTATAGCATTTTGTGTGAAGCAACTTTTGTTTTTGAAAAAAAATGTTCGAATTTTAATAAAGCATTGCTTTTTGATGAAAAAATACAGTGGAAACCAAACAATGGCTTGATAAACATTATCCAAACTCTGCTCCATCGAGACAAGTGGTAGAGAAGTGGATGGCTGAATTTAAATGTGGTCGTACCAGCACAAAAGATGCAGAGCGCAGTGGACGCCCAAATGAGGCTGTTATTCCAGAAAACATAAAAAAAATCCACAAATTGGTTATGAACGATCGCAAATTGAAGGTGCACGAAATAGCTGACATTGTAAAGGTAGCAGATGGTAGTGTTTTTACCATTTTACATGAACATTTGGGTATGCGAAAGCTCTGTGCAAATTTGTTGCCGCGTGAGCTCACAGTCGACCAAAAACAACAACGAATCGATGCTTCGGAGGAGTCTTTGGCACTGTTAAACCGCAATAAAAGGGAATTCTATCGTAGATATGTGACAATGGATGAGACATGGCTTCACAATTACACACCAGAATCCAAAAGACAGTCAGCTGAGTGGACAGCAGTCGACGAACCGAATCCAAAGCGAGCAAAGACGCAACAGTCGGCCGGTAAGGTGATGGCGTCTGTATTTTGGGATACGAACGGAATAATATTCATCGACTATCTCCAAAAAGGAACCACCATCAACAGCGAGTATTACTGTGAACTTTTGGATCGATTGAAGGCTGAAATCGCAAAGAACGGCCACATTTGCAAAAGAAAAAAGTGTTGTTTCACCAAGATAATGCACCGTGTCACAGATCGATGAAAACGATGGCAAAATTGAATGAATTGGGCTTTGAATTGCTTACCCACCCACCATATTCTCCAGATTTAGCCCCCAGCGACTTTTTCCTGTTTTCAGATCTCAAGAGAATGCTTGCTGGAAAGAAATTTAAGTCCAATGATGAAGTAATCGCTGAAACTGAGGCCTATTTTGACGAGAAAGAGAAATCGTACTATAAAAGTGGTATAGAAAAGTTGGAAAATCGCTATACTCGTTGTATCGCCCTCGAAGGCAACTATGTTGAATAAAAAAAATCGAGTTTTGTCAAAATGTTGTTTTTTTCTTACTTATCCTACGGACTTATTGAACGACCTGTTACTACTTATATTCCAAATATGATATGAATCGATCAAAAATGGACTGGTTCAAAAATCGGCTTGTTGGGTTGTTGAGCAAACGAATTTCATCTAATAAACATGATTTTTTTATTTATTAACTATCGAAAGCTGCCCGTATGTGTGCCTGTCTGTCTGTCTATCTGTGGATACGATATCTCAGAAACAACTTGAACTACTGACCCAAACTTGGTAAACAGGTATCTTAGGTCAATGTGTGATATGGCATTGATCTTCAGATCCGCAGGTTATTTGTTATCCGTAATTTTTGTTTGTTTATGATATTTTGTTCTATTCAGCGGTACGGAATTATTTCTCTTAGCTTTCGATAGTCTCGTATCTCAATTTCACACCTTTCTAGTTATGTTTGTAAACTGTACTTATGTTATGAAATTAAACCAAATATATTACAATACCATTTTTGCGTTCCAGGTAGTTTTTGTTGCTCTATATAGACTAAATTTTTAACTAAGAACTCCATTTTTATGTTTATATTTAATATCATCTCTGCCCAAAACTAAAAACAATTCCATCATACAAGCCTTGCTCCCTCTTCCCTCGCCAAAACTCACACAGGATGATAATATATAATATAGAGTGTGTGAGAGAGAAGAGAGAGAGAAAGAGAAAGATAGAGAGAGATAGAGAGAGATAGAGAGATAGAGAGAGATAGAGAGAGATAGAGAGAGATAGAGAGATAGAGAGAGATAGAGAGAGATAGAGAGAGATAGAGAGAGATAGAGAGGATAGAGAGAGATAGAGATAGATAGAGATAGATAGAGATAGATAGAGATAGATAGAGAGATAGAGAGAGATAGAGAGAGATAGAGAGAGATAGAGAGAGAGATAAAGAGAGAGATAAAGAGAGATAAAGAGAGATAGAGAGAGAGAGAGAGAGAGAGAGAGAGAGAGAGAGAGAGAGAGAGAGAGAGAGAGAGAGAGAGAGAGAGAGAGAGAGAGAGAGAGAGAGAGAGAGAGAGAGAGAGAGAGAGAGAGAGAGAGAGAGAGAGAGAGAGAGAGAGAGAGAGAGAGAGAGAGAGAGAGAGAGAGAGAGAGAGAGAGAGAGAGAGAGAGAGAGAGAGAGAGAGAGAGAGAGAAGAGAGAGAGAGAGAGAGAGAGAGAGAGAGAGAGAGAGAGAGAGAGAGAGAGAGAGAGAGAGAGAGAGAGAGAGAGAAACTTTTTTTGGAATAATAATAAATTTGATTATATAAGTAATAAATAATTTAGCAGCCTAACAATAATTCGGATCAATTCAAATTACAGGTAACATTAGATTTTTATTCAACGAAAAAGAAGAAATATTAGAAATACAGGATTAACTCGATTGTTGTACATTGTTCATTCTCATCCTAAATCAGAATTTTTTTTACCGAAAATTAAGAACATCTCTGATACATTACCAAACAATATATTAATAGTATCCAACAAATATAATCCAAATTTATATGAAATCGATTGTGATAGCAGTACCGTTGGACCATTACTACAATTACTTCAAAGCAATGATATTCAACCTTCAGTTCGTAAATCAACCTTAATGCAATTAAATGTATTATGTGGCAACTCTGAAACCAATCAACTAATTCATGATCAAAATGGTTGGCGTTTAACGTTAAAATCACTTGAAAAATGCATTAACAGAAAATCGAACTTTTGAGTTTCTTGATTCATCAATCCCCTGCATTGGAATTCTTACGAAAATTGCATTACAATTTAAAAGTTTTCGGCAAGAATTATCATCAGAACCAAATTTATATTTTCATATTTTACGAACATTATTCATCTTCTATCACAACTTACCGTTGAAATTAGATGTCGCAGTTTTATTATTTTTATTTTTGTATTCCGATTATATAATCGGAAGTAAAACAATTTCAGTTCCATTTCTAGTGAGCAAATTAAGAATCCCGGTGATGTGCGAATTTTATTGGCGCTATAGTTTTAATGAAAATATATCACAGTTAGAATCATTATTTAGTCAAAACGAAAACTTGAATAATTTACATCGCAATTTTTTCGATTAAATTTTACCATGTTATGGTTCAACAATAAAACGGATAATATTATAAAAAATTTAAATAGAAAGAAAAAACCAAATATCGAAAATTCAATCGATTATACTGATATTTTAGTAAAAAGTGAAAAAGATAATGAAAGTATGAACGATGTAATTGAAATATCAAACCATTTAGATTTTAATTCAAATTTGAAACTAACTGCAGCTGATATTAATCTAATAAAAAATACATCAATATCAGAAAATATAAAACATCAATTGATAGAAATCGAAAATGGTGTTAATCACAATGACATAATCAATGTTATCAATTCTTTAGAAATTATTTTATATTTACCAATTTCGTATGAAAACTATGTAGATGATATCTTTAAAGTATTGACTAAGTTTTATAAAATCCCACCAAACTCTGAAATGGATGAAGTATTGTTCACAACCGTTTTGAGAATTTTCGAAAAATTAGTTAAACTAAGCAACAACGATAGGATTTTTGCAGAACTAATAGCGGCATTATATAAGAATCATAATATTTTGAAATAGTAATCATGCAGTCTACTAACTACAGAATAAAAACCTTTAAAGGAACTTGTCGATTTCTCTGTGTATTGTTTAAACATTTATTAGACAGTGGTTTAACTTTTCGCGAAGAAAAGGAAAATGAAGAACTTTTACCGTTGATTGTCTTGCAAAAGTGGTTCAACATGATTTCAACGACATTAAATGAATTTCGAGTTGATAAAGTTGATGAATATGGTAAAAAAGTTTTTTATTTTTGTTTTTATGAATTAATATAACTTTAATTTTTTTTTTAGAAAAACTTCAATCATTATTGATACTTTATCGAATTATAACATCAAACGGATCTGTGGAACATGATCCAAATTATCGGATTTTAATATCAAATAGATTATTACATTTTATATCATCAACCAAATCATTTTCACAATCTGGTTCTGATTTTAATAAAAATTGTTTATTTTGTATTGGCAATTTAATTCAAGGTACAGAAATAATTGAAAATATTTACCATTATTATCTGGACTTTGCGGGCATAGTGATTTCGAAATACGAGCCTGTGCATGGGGAATTTTAGATAAAATTGCTATGAATATAAATGCCGCTCAAAAATAATTCAGGAATTAGCATTTCTACCTGGAGGAATTCATGCATGTTGTTATAAGTACAATTTTAGATAGTAGTGAAGTTCCGATTGTTCGTATGATTGCATCTGGTTTATTTGGAAATTTGCTTTATCACACCAAAAATAAATCATTAAATGAGGTACTGTCTCCGCGTTGTAATGGCAAGGATGAATTGATAAGAATCCTATTGAGTTGATTGAACAAATATTACGTAATCATCAATTTTTCGAAAGAGTTCGAAACAGTTTTAAACACTTTATAATGTGTGAGGTGATTGAACATGATGTGGTGGGTAAACTAATGTTTTAACTAGCACAATGAAACCATATCTGTTGCGCAAATAAGATAACAAATGTTGTTTTGTTCGATGTGCATTATAATTTTTTAGGATATCGTTAAATATGATGAAGAAAAAAGTTTTATTCTATTTGCGCAATAGATGTTTTCGCTATGTTAAAAGAAAAAAATATTAATGTTTGATTTTTCTCTTATTTATTTTTAACAGAATAAAGATATCACCACGTGTGAAGTAATTAGCGGATATTGTGTTATTCTAGTAAATTTATTTGACCTTAAAGAAGAATTTTTAGAAGACGTAACGATAATTTCAATAATTTATGAAATAACATTTCTCTTATCGTATATACCACCTATGCCCACAAGTAATTCTATACAAATGGCAACCGAAATATGTCGTTTACTAATCTATGTCTTAGATAATCAAAAATGTTTAATGTTGCTCGAAAGAATTACAATTCATGAACATTCAATTATGGCTTCATTAGGTGTTTTATTAAATTTTCATCTGTATGGTTAGTATCAAAATTCTAATTCAATAGTTATTCAAACTAATGCTAATATTTTATTTTTAGAACAATACTCATTGGCATATGACTTGAACTGTTGTATAAATGTGATGTCAGTAGTTCGTATGTTTATAAAGACAACATCAGGCTATGAGTTCTACAGTAATTTCTGGTGTGCAAATAATTCAAAATCACTGATAAATCTTTTGATATACTGTTTGAGTTACAAGCGTACAAAACAACTTCTAACTACATCTTTAAAATTTTTATCAACAATGTATCTAATAGATCAATCTGAAAAGTTCGGCTTTGTAACATTAGTTCAATGCTTTGAAAATACAGAGTTTGAAAAAGAAATTCCATTAATCGTTACTAATTCTGCAACTGTAAATAAACATAATAAAACAATAAAAAGATTTATGAAAAAAAGATTAAATGGAAGTAATACAATTAATGGAATTGAATTAATTGTAATAAAATTAATTAAACTATTTCGAGTTATTTGTAGTAACGATCAACCACAAAGTGGTGTAGTTACATGGAATGCAGGAAAAAAATTATGTTATCATACATTGCAAGCGATTTTAAAAGTTTCACCTTTAGGAAGAAATGTGGCAAGTAAATTAGATTTTTTAGACGAAGTAGTTCAAAGGATAAATTTTATATATCAAGGAATTGGAATGAGTTGTACTGATTTTATAAGACGAGTTGGAAATGTTAAGGTAAGAAACATGCTGCTTTTATATCAAAAATATAAATTTTTAATGTTTTGGGAGTGAGCATACTATTTCAGCTGTCGTTCCTTATAATTAAGTTTTATCAATAGTTTAGATATCCTGATCATAGGCCGGTCAGCTCATTCTATTATTAGAACCAGAAAACATTTTCTACATCAGACTCAGTCTAAATTCTAAATACAGTCCCTCGTCAACCAATATTACAGAAACATTTAATTTCAAACGCTCACAAATATGAATACAAGAAGAGACACATCATAGATGTAATAATAGAGAAATGATAACCCTTGATTTGTCTCGTTCGTGATGGTATATGAAAAAGATTTGTTATTTGTATCATGAAATTGAAACTTAAAATCTGGCTTCTCCTGTATATTAATTTTCACAAAAGTCAATTAATTTTGACAAAGAATTTAAAACTAAGCATAAATAATACAAACAAACTTACAACTTAATAAATCCGGTAGCTCGCGGTGTTTTATAACTCCATCCATGCTTGATAACATAATTGATAAGAATCGGCTCCTGGACCTCCACGCTTGATTTATTCAATTTATTGTCTGGTATCTGGCATGCTAATTTTTTCCCAATAACTTGATATCTCCTTTCTATGCACCGCTGTGGGCTGATGACAACAATTTATTATAATAGAACAATCGGTCGACTTCACCAACACATCAGATATCGAACTTTGCTGCACTTCCTACTCCACTGGGACGAGCTCCACGACCTCACCAAACATAATTGGTCTCAAATTCAAGTTCTTGGAGGAACCAAATCAATAATGATAGAAACGCCAAAATCATTAGTGACTGGGCTGTCTTCTTCAATGCTGGATCCGAAAGACTTGGCTTATTGTAGTGGCACACGCTAGAAGAAGTCCACAGATGACGTGGAGTGACCTGTGTGGAGCAGCAAGAATGGAGTTTGGAAATCAGAACACCGATGACGAGATGCTGGATAAGATAAGAAACCGAAAGTAAAAACTTAACGAACCTTTTGATATCTTTTATGTGGATATATTGAGATTGAGCGACCAACTTCGAACACCTATGATGAAACCAGCTCTGTTAAACGTCTTGCTAAACAACTTGAAATTTGATGTCAGGCAGGAGATGTTGTGCGTGCAGGTAATGTCAGTCGATCACTTGCGTAAACAACTACGATCGCGTAGGTATGGCAGACCAGGTATTTCGGAGATGACTGTGACTCAAGAAGATTTCGAAGTGAAATTATTGGAAAATGGACTCGCCGGAGCACTAATGCATCTCACCATCCCAAAAGGAGACTTATACCCGATACAAGGTACTCTCACTTCAGAAAAAAGGTAATCCATTGCTGGAACTGCAAAAAGTCAGGTCACGGCTTCAGGTAAGTTTACCAAGTTCATAATCCGTAGACATTGACGAAGTTCCCACAACCGAAGAGGATGTTCCTATTGGTGCATTGCAAATTTAAAGAGTCAGTTCAACCGACTCTAATAATGATCCGTGATCTAGCTTTACAGTCGTCAGCATTGCATCAACATGAAATAAAACCACATCGCAAGCGTGTTCAAGAATACCTGGCGGCTAGGAAACGATTAGGAATAGAAGCGATAAAACATAACATCACTACTCTAGTGATTGTCATACTCGTTCGCTCAACAGATTGAACCAATATAGAAAGATCAGACGAACATTAAAAATTTCCTTTTTGTCATCTTTAGTATCGATAAGGAATGATCCACGTCCATGGATGAAATTTTTGGTATAAAACGCTTCGCTCCTTGGCAGCAGCACTTTGATAAGTGCTATTGGTAACACCCTTACTAGGGAAATCTTGAAAACACTTGAACTTCTGACTTTGTCGACTGAACACATAAATGCTGCAGATGGGAAAGCTTAACCTATCCATGGGTATTTTTCCACGAACGTTTCCTTTAACGGAATTTCAAAAACATTGAGTTGATGGTGGTTCCATCTCTTGCACAGGATTTATATTTAGGTATCGACTTCTTTAAAATTTTTTAACTAATATCAACCTTTATCGGTTATAACGGTTTGCAATAGGATTAGATCAACCTTATTATCTTGGCTCACAACAGATAAGCAGCAACGGCTGGAAGAGGTTATTTAACTCCTGCAGTTCTTCTGGAAGTTGGGATTGGGAAAAACTGAGTTATTGGAACACGTCATCGACGCCGATGACGCACGTCTAATAAAGCAGCGTCATTATCCTATATCTCCGGTCGTCGAGAAGATATTTTGTGAGGATTTGGATCGCATGTTGTCCTTTGGAATAATCAAGAGATCTTCAAGTTCCTGGTTGTCTTCTGTGGTCCTCGTGAGAAAACCGGGCAAAAATCGGCTCTGTTTAGACTCATGGAAAGTGAACGCTGTCACGAAACCTCTAGCCTTTGCCACAAAAAGAAGGTATTCTGAGTAGATTTCTTAAATCACAATATATTTCTAGTCTAGATTTGAAGGATGCGTTCTAGCAAATCCCCAAGGAAAGTCTATTCACAAGAGAAAACCGCATTTACTGTCCTAGTTCATCCTCTATAGCATTTCGTGCGAATGCCGTTTGTACTCTGTAACGCTACTCAAACAATGACAATGCTTATGGATCGAGTGATACCTCATGTACTCAAAAATCAAGTGTTTGTTTATTTAAACGATTTACTTATATTTTCATCGACTTTTGATTCGCACCATCAGATTTTAGCAGAGGTTGCCACCATAATGTAGAAAAAAGTAAATTCTTATTGCCTAAACTTAAGTACTTGGGTTATGTGATCGGTCAGGAAGGTATCAAATTTGATCAAGATAAGGAAGCAGCGATTGCAGAGTTCCCAATTCCAACGTCAGTGCACCAAGTTCGACGATTCTTGGGTATGTCTCGCTATTATAGAAGGCTCATTTCTGAGTTCGCGTCACTCACAACCCCTATAACGGATTTGCTAAGGTCACATAGAAAATTTCAGTGGACGGAGGAAGCTGGTGTGACTTTCTTGGCTCACTAACCAACCCTGATTTTTCAAAGCCCTTCCAAGTATAACGTGATGCTAGCAATGACGGGATAGGATAGGCGTATTGACACAAACGGACGATGATGGTGCAGCACATCCAGTGGCCTTCATGTCCAAGAAGTTGAACTCGACGCAAAGAAACTACAGTGTGGGTGAGAAGGATTGTTTGACATTCATTCTTGGTATTAAAAAATTCAGAGCCTAAATTGATGGATTTCCATTTACGGTCATTACGTACCATGCATCCCTAAAGTGGCTGATGCTACAAAGAGATCTATCTGACCGTTTAGCTAGATGGAGTCTCAAATTTCAAAAATATGTCTTCGATGTAAAATATAGAAAAGGATCCTAGAATGCCGTTCCTGAAGCACTTTCTCGCATACACTTTATAGGCGCAATCACCCATGGCAACGAATACGATCTGGATCTCAGTTCTCCGTCTTTCTCTTCATCTGATTATCGGAAATTAGTACAAATAACTAAAGCTGGTGGAACGTCTCTGCCTACCTTGTTGTTAAAAGATGGAAAAGTCTATAAGGAAGTCAACTTTACGACCTGTGCAGAAGGTGAGACCTGGAAATCGTGGGTCCCTGAAGAATTAACTTCAGATTAAATTGCTAAAACGCACGATCTACCTACATCAGTCCATGCGGGAGTAAGGAAGACAACATCTTCTGAGGAGTTTCTTCTTCTGGTCCCGGATGCTTTTATAATCACAGATATTATCACTAATCTTAAATCTAACAGTTAATTTGTTTTCAGTTAATTCGCATTGTGTTTTGCAGCGAACTTGTGTTGGTATGTTGACTTGATGTTTAACAACATGGCGGTATATAGCTTTGACTTTTGGGTCCATTGCTTATGTGTGGCAAGACCTGGAAGTTTGATGAGGTGACACCATTTCTTTTAGGTATTTCACTGGATGGATGTTGTGTTTGCTCTTAAAATGTTTTTGCATATTGCACAATACCAAATTTTAGTTGGTCCAGGATTTTTTTTTCAATACCAGCCATGATGAGGAGAGTTTGAAACAATGAGGTCAGTGATATTTGCTTTCTTACCCAAAAAAATGAAGGGTCGAATTTGCTCCGAGCACAAATCTGAATCTGAAGTAGCTTTTTTTTCTAAGTTTTTAGGGTTCCGTACTTGGAAAAAGTAAAAACGGTACGCTATCCGGTAAGTGCTATCAACTTGAAATTTTATACAGTTATAAACTTTATTTGTCCACGCCTACTGAAAACTAAAAATTTGCCCTCAACTTCGAACAATTTGAAAAAAAATATTTTTGACCTTGACGAGTGGGGTGAAATGAAATATGAAGGTGAATGGTTTTCCATTCCAAATAAATTTTTTTTAATTTACGAAGACCGTTTTTTTTTCAAAAATTGTTTTTTTTTTGAGAACTCTTAGAATATTATATACACGAAACCCTCGACGAACGAGTTATATTCGCACTTGTCAGACTTTCTTCGATTCATTCACTTCAATAACCTGCTGCTAAATCTCTTCAATTTCACAATTCTGTGTTGGGACCAACAAACAAATTCCAAAATCAACTATGAAAAATGAAAAGGTGGACAAAAGAGTACTCCATGGAAATTTTTGGTTCCCGACCATATTCAATTTCTAAATTTCCAGTAAACCGTTAGCCGAAAGTACACACTTGATGTATTGTTCGTAGACAAAACAAAAACTAAAGATGATCATCTAAAATTTTAGATTTGGATTATTTCCCTGCAGAACCCATGCATTAAACTCAGTGTGTTTTTTAACTCAAAATTAAAACAATATTTACTAAATGAAAACTCCAAAGTATTAAATTCATTCGAAAAATTTTTAACCCTTGCTCCCACTTGTTTGGATTTGGAATTATATTTCTATCTGCTTCTACATATTTTTTGACTTAGTTCGACGAGTTGAAATGCTTTTGGGTTCGATCACTGAGTTATAAGTGAATTATAAATTTTTGCTTAAAAAACATCTGGTTTGAGTAAAAGTAAGTTGTAATTTTTATGACGGAACATGTAGGTGATCTTAAGTTTTGCCAACACCAAGGGGAGGAATCACCTGCTCCATCTGCAGCATCACTTTTCAGACAATAACATAAATTTCAAATTTTATCTTTAGCCGTTTTCACAGAAAGTGGATGAGATTACTCCTGAATTTTAATAAGTGTGTATAATTAATGTTTAAATTGGGAAAAAATTAGATTTGTTTGTGTTTGGGTCTACGCTCAAAAAATCCTGAAAAAAATGTTTACTGTTGATCTTAGTTAATCAAAGTTAATTTAATTATTTTAAGATGTTTATTTTTACAGAAAGTCTAATTTTGCAATACAGGGAATTAATTTTTTTTCCATTTTGGTAATAATAATGTAGATTCCGAAATAATTGTTGAACAGTCCCAACTCTACCCATGTTAACTATTGCCAGTATTAATGCGTATTTCAATATATCTTTACATTACAGAAACAAGCTGTGTTAAATGAGCTTATAGAGCTGGTTCAATTAATAACTTCTTGGTTCTCAAGCGATCTGCTGGACGATGAAACACAAATCAATAATTTGCTACAAAGTTTAAATAATATTTGGTCATGGACAAAAACATCCGCAGATTTTCATTTGAAATATATGTTTTGCTTACTGACATTGACTGGAAACTCAATTACCGTTTGTAGACGCATGGCAACAAATTCTACAACATCATCGGAAAGTTTGTTGCAAAAAATATCAGTAAAAATGGATGAAGAAACAACAAGATCGAAAAATCCACAAGCAAATTCAGTTATATTAGATGTTGGGCTACGAGTCCTAGGAAATTGTTGTTCGTGCGTTGAAGGTCGATCGCTGTTAATCAAATTAAACATACTTGATGTGATAAATCGTTTACATCCTTCTTTAATAAAAAATCAAAAAGGATGGAAAAATATAACAATTATGTGGCTAAAATTTTATGAAGTATACACTCGATACCCCGAACAAGTGCCATTACGTCACGTAAATTTATTATGTTCATTAATTGTTAAATGTACACCAGACGTTCGACTGATTTCATTACAAATTATAAGAAATATGTGCTTTAAAAATAATAATCGATCCGGTATTTTATCATCACAAGATATTTTATATATATTTCGTACTATTCTTGATGATGGTAGCCAAGATGAACAATATATTGTGGTATTATCACTATGGAAGCTTGTTGCAAATAATTCAAAAGGGAAACAAGTAATCAAAAATAGTTCTATTCTTGGAAAACTTACGACACTATTGAATCATATTTCATCGTTATACGATGACTACGAGGATCATGACTTTTATAATTTAATTTTAATTTTATCAAATATATTAAATAATTAAAAAATGAATTTGTTTACGTGAAAATGAGTTTAGTTAATTCTTTAGTTTATTGATATGAAATTTAAAATGTGATGTGAAATATTATTTTGTTGAAATCTGTAATATTTTTAAATAAATGTTTTTATGTTTATAAAAAAGAGATATATTAACCTTCGGAATTCGTAATCTTTTAAAATGGGAGAAATCTTCGAAAATGGGAGATAAAAAAGTTGTCGGACTCGTCAAGGCAGACGCCATAGCAAGATTGAAAATATTAAGCAGTAAAGAAAACGAAAAAAATATATAAAAATTATTTTACTGTAATGCTATTAAAAATTCCACCGTTGTTCACTAGTGCCGCGCCTCACCCCTAGAAATTCCTTAATTTATAAAAATTTATCAGCTTAAATTTTCAATCGTTTTCAAGGGCCTTAAGACTAATTCAAAGAATGGAGGGATCAGTATTTGTGAATTTGTAAACTTTTTTAAAAAAATTATCTACGGTTGGGATAATTCCGTGTAATCTGGTCCCTGCTATTGACATACGAGTTAACGTGATATATAACATACCACTGACAAGTGAAAATAGCGATTCGTTGTTAACTTTTGGACCAATGAGAATTGGCTAAAATTCGTTAAAATATATTCTACAAACAAATAGTCAGAACGTGAAATTACAAATTTTTTATTAAAAAACAAAAGAAAACGTACGAGTAATACGTAAAAATTTTACAAAATTTAAATCTATTTAAATTAAATAATACCTTAAACCATAAATTGCAAACATTAAAGCTACAGCGTAATTACTAAATGTGCTTCCTGCGTTACTACCAGTGTCCTTAACACAAGCTTCTGTATTTTTAAACAACTGAATATAATTAGAAACCGATGGTGCCAAATTTTCTTCATTGCCTGTAGTCAATCCGAGTGTTGAATCTTTAAATAATAAATTTCGTGTTGACGAAAAAATATTAAAAATTTTAAAATCTGGATCTAAATTCGAGTAATGATCTAGCGATAATAAAGCATTTATTATTCCCAATGTTTTTGAATCATCACGACGAACGACAACTTCACCATCAACAATTGTGGTTAAATAGCATGCAGGATCAACATCAAATCCAGTTCTATCTGCTAACGTGCCGTTTCGGCAAATTATTCGAAAATCATGTTGATTTATATTTAGTTCCGTTGCAAGCCTATGTAAGTTTTGCACTTCAACTACAGCAAAATCGCCAGCTTCGGCTAAACATCTTAATGCTCCATTATTTCCATAAAAACGATTAGATGCATCTGCTTCACAGGATGCTTTTAACTGAGTTGCCATAACGTCTATGGACCTACCCGTATTTTCAGTTTGGATATTTATTTCTACATCACCACCTGTTTCAAGTGCAGATAGGGTTTCTGCAGGCGTTTCACCTAAAATGACATTAACTTGTTGGATATTTGTACGACATAGTGTACATAGATTTTCCGGATGTTTATTGTTTGATAAATTTAATAATTCACGGGACTTAGGAGCACATCCTTCGGAAACAAACTGACTTAATAGTTGCCCATAGTTACAATTTTCGGCTGATAGAAAACCACGAGCTTTTCCAATATTTACAAACGCAATCGATGCTAGAAATAAAAATAAAATCGAGAAATTAACCTTAAAATGGGTTTATTAATTTTACCGATTCCACCAAGTTCAGGGAAACATCCTTTTGAATTTTTCAAATTCTCGAATCTAGAGTATGTACTTTTATCTTTAACGATAACGACAACTGAAGAATATTTATAATTTTCTGTTTCAGCATATAGAGCATTTGAGAGATTATAAATACTAGAAGAATTATTTTATTATTATAAATAATTTGATTTGATATTTGTATCTACCTTCTAGCTATATAACCAAAATTGGAATCGATTCCAGTGAAATCGGATCTTTTCTGTGCAATATCCTTTAAGCAGGCTATATCATTGTTTACTTGTTGTTTACATTCAAACTGTGGAAACACTCCTGTCGTAATACCAGCATGCCGTATAACTTCACATTTTTCATGTTCGAGTTGCGATATAGTACACCAGCTGGCTAGTGTATTACAATATTCGGTTGGTATAGGGATTTCACGAAATCCTCTAAAATAATCTCGTGGTGTTTGAATTGTGGTGGAAACTGGCTTGTAATTATCAGCTTTTATTATTTCTGTTATAGCTGCTGCCCATGTACCACCTGAATTCAACCATCTATCAATTGTTGGTCCAAGATCAAGATTTCGTGTACTGAAAGATAGAAATAATAAAAATTATCTTGCATTTTTAGTAATAATAAGTATTAAAATTCTACTAATTAATAATTTTTTATAAGTTCAAACTTTTCTTATCTTAAACAGTGATACTTTTCGATCCAAATAAATAACAAAATAGGAGTGAGTTAAAAAGGATGAGATTAATGAGTCATTTAAATAAATAAAATAGCCATGCAGGACAAATACATTCACTGAAATCTACACTAAATGTATCAACAAAAAATAAATACATAATTTGGTCAACCGCAATAAAAATCACTGGGACAACTCCATCAATAAGCCACCACTGGTGACCCCGTCAAAAGGAAAGACAGGTATCTTTTCTCTTTTTTTAGCCAGGATTTATTTTATTTGTTGTTGTAATTTATTATTACAAATCTGTTTTTTCTCTTCTCGTCAACATGCATTTGTTAAAAGAAATTTTTATTATAACTGTAACTTTGTTGGTTGCGATCAGTGGCTTTGTTATCGCAAACGAACACGCCACTGGGGCGTTAATCGCCGCCAAACTCCTTAACCTGATTGCCGTCCTAACTATGATATTCCGCTGCGGATGAAAATGCGAGCGGCATACACATTCTTCCAAATGAACTCGAACAGGATCAAGCTGATAATACCTTAACGGTAACGCACGAGCAGTTTAAGAAGATTTTGTATGCCCTGATGGAAGCTGCATTGATCAGAATGCAACTCAATCAAGCATCTGCTCCTCCATCTAGACCCTCCACCACAAAACCTTTGAAGTGTGTCAACTGATCCTGAATGTTCAGTTGACACACTTCTTCTAGCATCCGCTCTCCCTCCCCCCAATTAACACCATGATAAACCAGAACATTGGGTTATCATGCTCGAGGACAATTCTTTCTAAGCCAAATTAAGTCCCAGCAAGCCAAGTACAGTTGTGTACTTGGCGCCATAACGCCGTCGCTCGCTTCCCTGGTTAGAGACATTCTTCTCGAACCAGATACGGTCAAACCATATGATAGGCTGAAGTAGTCACTTCTAGCACGCCTATCAAGCAGCCCTTCTCGATATGCACTTGGGCGATAAAAGACCCTCACAATTTTGTGATTTAACTGCTGAATCCCAAAATCTTGTCTCAGAAGAGACTTTAAAAATTATTTGGGAGGAAAAACTTCCACAGGGTGTGTGTACCGATACCGTGGCATTCGAGCCTGACTTGCCGAAGGCTGCTGAGATAGCTGACAAAACTTTGGCCACGATGCTTGATCTCCATCTAACAGCGGTAGATAATTCTGCCGCGCTTCTTTCTCCTTCAGCAAGGACAATGCCTGCGCTCAGCGATATAAAGAATTGCAGACTCAACACGCACAGCTGGCTTTGCGCAACAATGTTCCTCTTGACTCTTCCTGCGTAATCGTAGTTGATCCAACCATACTACAACAATATTCAGTGTAATCGTCCTAACTGATCTTCCGCGCGACCCAAGTCCATGTCGCGCACCCTAATGTTCGATAGTATATGCTATTACCATCACTCCTTCGGAGATAACGCACGCCAGTGCAACTCTGAATGAAAATTCCATAGCCCAAATAACTAAGTTCCAAACAACTTCTAAGCACTACACACAAGGCGGCGTTTGATGATAGCTTACCCAAAGACCGTCTCCTTATATTTGATATCAACTCCCGTCGGCAATTCTTGGTTGACACAGGCGCTGAAGTGTCAGTTCTTCCCGCAACAACGGAGAAAAAGCTCTACCGAAAATCAGCTTTCACTCTCTACGCTGCTAACTTTAAAAACAGCTCTATTTTTAAATATTGGTCTCAGACGCGTGTTCTGTTAGACCTTTGTTATCGCCGATGTTACCATCCCTATTTTTGAAGCTAATTTATTGAACAAATATGGTATCCTAGTCGACATTAAAAATCGACGCCTCGTCGATCCACTAACCACTCCACCTCTTGCCAAAATCTCCACTGCTCCAACGCTCTCGCTAACAACCATCAATAACGATTCGCTTCATATCAAAATGCAAGATATCTTTAATGATTTAAAGGTTACAGTACTCCCATTACCTGGCTAAACCGGTATAAAACACAACGTGATTAACGTTATTGAGACACAAGCTCCTCCCGTTGCTTGTAATTACCGACGGTTAGCTTCTGACAAATTGGCCATCGACAAGGCGAAATTCGCATTATGTCTTCGCAAGGCATTTGCGTCCGTCAAACAGCCCTTGGTCATCTCTATTCCACCGCCTCAAAAAGAAGAACGGTGAGTGGAGACCTAGCGGTGACAAGACTCTCTTAATATTGTCTACTCCTGACAATGACTACTCCTGATAAATATCAAATTCTCCATATTCAGGATTTATCCCAATCGCTCCATGGATGCAAAATTTTTTCCACAAAAGACCTCGTCAGCGCGTTTCATCATATTCCTATTGATGAACGCGATATTGCTAATATCAGTCTTTGCTCCGTTCAGTCTTTTTGATTTCATTCTAATGACTTTCGGGCTGCGCAACGCTGTGCAATCTTTTCAACGGTTCATGCATTCCCTTCTCATAGACCTTGAATTTGTTGCTTCTGATACCCCTAATCAGCACCTCAAATATCTTAGGACTGTTTGAGCGTCTTTTTGACGCCGGTCTCATTATCACTCTTGATAAATGCAATTTTCCTAAAACCAACGTTAACTTTCATGGACATCATCTTGATGCGAATGACATCAAGTCAACACTTGAACGCGTTGAGGCCATAAATCGTTACGAACGCCCCGAAACGGTTAAGCAACACCGCCGTTTCCTTGGTATGATCAATTTCTACCGCATATTCATACCACACGCCGGTGGTAATCACTCAACGAATTTCTAAAAGGATCAAAAACGAATGACAAACGCATCATTGGTCCGACGACGGTCCGACGATCCGACCGATCATGGTCCGACGACGGCATTCAAGTCTTCGAACTTTGCAATCGGCAACTTAGTGAGGCGTCAACTCTTGTCCATACCTCATACTCTCCACAATTTGCCGTAATGGACGACGCTTCGGACAAGGCACTTGTCCAACAAAAATTTAACGGTTGCTAGACCCAACTCAGTTTCTTTACTGTGCGACCTAACGAGTCGCAAGAGAAATACAGCGCTGAGGATCGCGAAAACAATAAAAAATCAAACAATCTATTCCTTAAATAAATTCAACAGACCATTGTTTGTTGTATTTGACCTACAATTTTTTTTTGTGTAGGTTGTAGCGTAAATAAAGTCACTGGAAAAATATAAAAGATTCCAAAAACAAATTTTTACCGGTAGTTGGGACGCAGTAATGTTGTAAACTATTTTTTCTCCTTTATCTCCATTTTGGGAGCATAGGCCGTCATCTTTACAGGACAATCTAACTCTATTTAAGGCAATCTCTTTTAACTCTCCTCATGTCTTGCCAATTTGTTTTGCTTTATCTAGCACTGTTTTCTCCCAACTCATTGCTGGTCTTCCCACCTTCATAACAAATACTCCAATTTAAAATTGTATAAAAATTTACTTACTTTCTAGCGATAATCGTTTTCCACGGTTGTCTCAACCAAGGACATGGCATGCTCCGTACAGATCCATTTGTACATAAATAACTAAACGTTGTATTATCTTCAGTGGCCATAAACTTTGCTGCTTCTTCTGCTGCTACATAAGCAACATCTCCACCATTTTTCAAACATTGCAATGCCTGTTGATGTGGTCCTCCACTTGATGGACTATAATTGCAGCCAGTTCCATCACATAAGCTACAAAGTTGTGGATATCGTTGTTCTAATAAATAGTAAACATATTTATAAATCTTATTACCGGAAAAATTACAAAAATTATAATTACTCAAAATGACATCCTCTTCAGGATTATTCGACCATGCTCCTGGACGACAAGCTGATCCGAAAAAATCGTTTACAGCTGATGTCTCTAAGTCAGCTGCTGATGAAGTATTTCGACTGCAATCTGAATAAACAACGGTTCGTTCAAAATGTTTTAAAAACCTTTCCGACCATCTTTGTGTTCGGTCATAATGTAAACCAGGATGACAGTATTTTAAACCTCTCAAATTATTGAGACCACCTCCAAATGAACTACGTACTATAGCTACTGATTCATAATCAGCTGGTTGAAACTCTCGTTCAATATGTCTTAACTCACGAATAATTGTCATACCCTCCCAACTTAAACTAGCTAACTGTAGTGTGCTTTCGGCTGAGAAAACTCCAAAATCTGCAGTTCCATTTAATATTCTTTGTGCACATTCTATACTATCTTGCACCCATTGACATTCAACTTCACTATTCCCTCGCTGTAATTGTGTACATTGTTCTAAATGTTTGTTATTGGCACAAATACGGGTGACTAAAATTAGAAAATTTATCAAATTAACTCAATACCTATCTACGAGTAAATCAATTTATATGCTATTATGGTATATATATAACTAACTTTATCGCTATTATGCAATGTGAAGGGCAAATTAAAAGTAATCTTATCGCTTAATACGTACATAAAAACGAATATATAAAAAAAGTTAATTAACTCACTTAAATTGAAAACGAACTAAAAAAACAAATTTCATACATCAGATTAGTATTGGAATTGTAGTTTTCTTTAACAAACCTTCTTACTAATTTGGTTACACTGTAATCACAATAAAAGGATTTATGTTGATTACTTTCTCACTTTTTCTTAAATTGAAAAAGGCTTAGGTTTGCTCACATACTATTTTTTTACATTTTTACTTTAGTAATTTTAGTTTTTAGTTCATGTTCAATGAAAGGTTTAATTAAAATTGTTTTTTTTTATTTTATTCTTTTTTATCATTGAATACTCTATTATCAATTTATTATTCTACCGCCATTTTAATTTTTTTATGTTTTTATTTTCTTCCTACGGTTAGCAGCGCGCCTATTACAATACAATATTGAGCCGACCGAGGCAGGGGTGGGTGCAGAAATATTTGAACCTACGACCAAATAATTTGAGCCCATGGACAACTACCAAAGCGTCTTTCCGGTCGAAATATGTGCTATCGGAAGGTATGCAGACTTCAGCATAGGAAAAAAATATTAGAGCAAGAGAATTGCCATCTTGTCAGATAGCCAATCAGCAGTTAATGCGTTAAGCTCATCACACCATCACATTAAATAAAAATATTGTTCTGACAAATGATGAGCGCATTGCCGTGGATCAGCAAAAATAAATTGACTAACAAATAAATAAGATAACACTTATCTTTTTTTACTGCTAAGTTGATGACGAGAAGATTAGCGGATGACATAATTATGAATGAAATCAATTATTAGAATTAATTAAATAAGATAGACTGACGTATCTTGAAAGGAAAAAGGTTGCCCTTTAAGTGATTCAGTAAGTGTAAGAAAACTAGAAAAACGAACATAAAATAACAACTAGTCAAAAATGATTCATAGTAATTTTATCAATTCGACTTAAGACAAAATTGATCATATACGAACAAATAGACGAATGTGAAAGCATTCGTTTATTGGGAGTCACAATTTGCAATGGCTTACTCTGGAACGATCATATAATGGCGATGGCAAAGAGCGCGTCAAGAAAACTGGGTCTCCTGAATGTAAAAAAATATTTTATTCCGCATCAATTACTCCACATTCATAAGTTCCAGTTTCGTCCCTGTATGGAGAAATAATAGACAAGCAAAAACAACTGTGCGCTGGAATATCAACGCGTTTAAACATCCGGAAACGCTGAATAGATATCAGGAAATAGTGACGCAAAGAATAGAAGAGCATGACATTCCGTCTGTGATACCATTAAACATACAAGAACGATGACAAACGCTTCAATCAAACTTTATGACCGCAGCACAAACTACAATCGGCAAACAACCACCGAAATCACGCAATGAATGGTTTGACGACGGTTGCCGCCAAAGCGTAGACTTCTGCGATCAAAACATCTTTCGCGTTCGTGTAAACCTATACTCTTTACAAAGCATTAATTCGACCTGTGCTTAAATTTGGAAGTGAAAGCTGGACACTGACTTCCATCGATTGTAAAATTCTGTCAACATTCGAGAGGGTTCATACGAACAATTTATGGTCTAAGTGAAGTTGTTAAACGTCAGTAAAAAATCCGTGTGAATCATGAAATGAAACAGCTCCTTTGAGGCTGCGATGTAATCGGATTAGATGGTTAGAAAGGGCTCATGTAAAAGGCCTCCAGTAGATAGAATGATAAAAAAGTGTCTCTACAACAACCAGCTGGTTCGTCGAAGAGGAAACCCCAAACCGCGATGGCGTTATGACATACTCCAAGATCTTCGTAATATAGGATATCAAAATTGGGGTCAACTAGTCATGGAACAAGATTAATGGAAGCTGATTGCACAGATGACAAAATATTTTCATGGGATGTAAACGCCAGAGAGAGAGGTGACATTTTATTTCTGCTTACATCGTGCTCCGTAAGCATTACATTAGGTACTTTGTTTAATTGGATTACTGCTACTGTTAAAATCAAGATATATTATTTTATAAATTCGATGGATTTTACCGCTGGTATTTGGCGAAACATGATGAATAATTGTAAATAAAATTTCTTGTTGTGGTATTTCGCAATTGAGTTTTTATTATTTATAGATTAACTAATTTTACTATATTTAATTTATGTGCTCGATCCGATTTCGATTATTGCATCATCCTCAGGAGCTTACAAAAAAACGAGCACATAAATTAAATATAGTAAAATTAGTTAATTTATAAATAATAAAAACTCAATTGCGAAATACTACAACAAGAAATTTTATTTACAATTGTATATTATTTTGTTTTTAATAAAAAGTGTTGTGTAATAGGGATTACAATATGTGTCACAACAACACATAGACAACTTTTAAGGCCTAGGAGCAACAACATGTGTTCTGAGGTGTTGGTGGACGCTTTTACTAAATGTTTGTGGAAGGCATTCGAGACTATAGAGTCATGCAAAGCATTCCATTTGTTTGATGAATGGACAAAGAAGTCTCTTTGCATTTTGTCACTATGACAATGAGTGATCTCAAGAATTTGACTGTTCGCACATCGCGACTGACATATTAAACGGGGTAAAGAATATGGTTGAAGCATGATTCAGATTTCAATATGCATATCCGCGTATTATACTTGGGCAGAAGTTGATAAAATGTTGATTCACGCGCCGATGTATGAGAAAGTCAACTCCAAATTCTTCCCTATTCTGATGATGCAATAGTTGAGAGTGTATCCTTTCGCTATTTCATGGATTCCACTTCGTGATGCAAATACTTCGTCACAGCCATATTTTTGTGAAAAACCTTGAGCCACTAGACGAGCTTTGTATCTATTTATTGAACCATCAGCGGAGTATTTAATTTTGTAGACCCATTTACTTCCAATCGCTTTTCTATCTGGCGGCAAATCAACTAGTTCCCAAGTTTTGTTGCTTTTATGGGATTTTAGTTCTTCATACATAGCATCTAACCATTGATTTTTATTTGCGCAAGACTTGGCCTGATTAAACGATTTTGGTTCGGAAATAACTTCAATCGAATCAATTTCTTCAATGTATCTCGTCGGGGGGATATTAAGGTTCGATCGCTTTGAACACCATACTGGATACGCAGATTCAAATTTGTGGAATATTTTATTGTTTAGTTTCCTTTCAAGCCAACCCTCAAACGGTATTACATCTCCACCTCTGGTAGGCAAACGATTTTGAAGAAAATTTGCATTCATAAAAGGATCACCCCAAAACATATTTGGCAAATCAGCAACGAATAACATACAACGAGCCATCTCAACTAGCGTTCAATTGTTCCGTTCAGTAACACCATTTTGAAAACGACTGTAGCTGGCTGTATACACCATTTCAATACATTTTAATTTCAAAAAATTTACTAACCTGTTTGCCTGTATTCACCACCACGATCTGAACGAAGCATTTTAATTCGTTTGTTGAATCAATTCTCAACCATTTCAGTGTATTTTTTTAATTTTGTATGTAGCTCTGATTTTTGCCGCATTAAATATGTAACAGTATAACGCATATGATCATCAATAAATGATAATATGTATCTCTTTCTTGATGGTGTTTCTATTTTCATGGATCCGTAAAGATCTGTGTGTATCAAATCGAAAACGGATTTCGAATGTTTCGTTGCATGCTTTGAAATTTTAACCCTGGTTATTCTTCCTTCCAAACAAACACCTCAATGATATTACAATCCACGAGTTCGACGTTTTCAACAAGACCATCGACAACCAATCGTTTAATAACATTTATATATCACGGTGTCCTAATACACGATGCCAATAATGTATACACTTACCTGGATGACCTTGGAGTGAATATGCAACTTTTGGTAATTTTAGCATATATAAACATATATACATAAAATGTCCTACACAAATTTGATTTTTGTTGAAATTTATTTTACATGTTATTTTTTCCTTCTGGGTTCAATTTGCGAACATAAATATTAATTTGTGCCAGGGTCGGTACATATAAAACATTATTCAAACGAAGTCGTTTTTGCTGACACCATTGCTGTTTACAACACCAGTTTCATACACCCTCTGCCTACTGCTTCTTCATGTTGATAATTTGTCACAAGAACTTTGTCGGTAAAGTTCAAATCAATTTCGCTAAATAAATATTTATTAGAGCAATAATGGCTTGTAGCCCATGAATCTATTATCCAACCTTCCTGTCTGCTTGTTTTGCCTACGTGAAACAGTTTCTCGAACGCGTCACTATCGTTATCATTTCTGACAATTAAGTTTGCCTTTGACTTGTTATCGTCCTTTTTCGATAACTGGCCAGTGCTTTTCCATTTTTGTGTATTAACGTCATTGTTCGGACATTCATTGTTTTTATTTCCTTTTGCTTTACATTTGAAAAAAAAAATATTTGGTTTCTTTCTGTTGCTTTGATTTTTCCTGCCAACAAACATAACTGCACTACAATTTTGTTCATCTTGATTTTTGTTAAATCGTCGACGATACTCATCAATCAAAATAAATTGCACTTTTGATCCCGTTAGTTCATTCACTGGCTTTGATTCCATGGACATTACAAGATGATAGTACCTATCTGGCAAGCAAGCTATCCAACATTGTTGCCGATCTCCAATCGTGAACAGTGATTTCCATTCCCAAATCAACAGTTTGCTGGAACGAACGATTAATGGTCGCAATGTGCACTTCCATATCATCACCATCACGAAAACGTTGTTGCATTAAATTTTGCATTAAACAAATTCTGTCTTGTGCTGTATTCTTTCCATAGTAATCCTTCAGTGCCTTCCATGCTCCTCTTGCTGTAAAGTCGTATCTCGTATATGAACTAATTGTTCATCTTTAATACAAAGACCAATTGCTGAATATGGCTTTGTTTCCTTTTTAGCCCAATCGGATGCAGAAACATTATCAGGATTAATTTTTAAATCAACTACCGTCCATGACAATGACAATTTGACAACAATGCCAAACGCATTGGGAATTCCACGTGAAATAATAAGTTGAGTATATTTTACTAAATGAGGACAAACCTCGTCCCGACGCCATTGTGCATACGAGATACAATGCACTGATTTAAACAATGATCACAAATACAATAAAATGTGTTCTATTTATCTGTATCGAAAAAATATTGTTTCCGGGCAACTTCTGGGCCAATAATCTATTGGAATGGAATGAAGATGAAACAATATTTGATGTATTAAGACAGATATTTTGGAACAACTTACTTTTCTTTTTCAATTGATTTTATGGAGTTTAACATAACATGTGAAAAAGATGCATATCCTGAACATTTTGTTTCCAGAGCTTTGGTGTAGTAAGCCTATGCATCAGCGTCGCAATATTTTTAAGTGCATAGAGTTGCCACCTTTTCAAATTTACAAAACTGGACACAATCGTTTACACCAAATTAAATAGCAAGCTCGGCTAATATTTTTACTCTTGCTTTTTCTTACTCCGAGCGAAACTAGATATTTTAAAATAATCAATTAAAATTAAATAAAAATGAAAACAAACTGTAAAATATGAAAGGGCTGAAATCTCACAACTATGAGATATCAAGACTTCGGTCTGGGTTAAGGATTTTGATATAGTTTTCGGCAAAAAACTTTTACGAGGACATTGTTTTTAGTTTTGGGCAGCGATGTATATCAAACATAAAACTCTTTGTAAAAGTACGAGTATTTTATCTCGTTTTAGAAATTTATTACAAAACTAACACGAAACATCAAAACGTTACCGGAAAATTATAACAGATCATAAATAAACATAATTTAGTGAAAAGATGATACAATCGCCAAACTACCTTAAAACCCTCTCCATTTAGATTTTCGAGAAAATATTTCAAAATCAAAAATTCATTTTTTTTTTCAAAATTCCAAAAATATTCTAAAAATTATAAGAAAATCAAAAATTGAAACTTTTCTCAAAATTCTAAAAATATTGCAAAAATTATAACAAAATCAAATAAACAAACTTTTTTCAAAATTCCAAAAATTAATATAAAATCAAAAATACAAACTTTATCAAAATTCCAAAAATTATAATAAAATCAAAAATTTCCATGTTCAATTTCATGTTCTCATTTCATGTCATACAAATAATTAATTTAATTTTTTTCACAAAAATTGGGTAAAAAAATAAATGAAAATCATTCTTTTAACACACTTGACAACATTATTTTGACAAACCTAGAATGCAATAATCTAGTATTTTGTCACACATGCCAATTCCAACCATTAAGATTTCTCCAAATTCAATCCAAGTTCAATGTTACTTTATCACTTAAAATTAACGTTTTTGTTGGGGTGTGATAATAGACAAGCTCCTCGCGCTACACCCTGGTTTACGCTAATAGTCTATTCAAAGTTGGTAGCCAAATATTTCATTTCGAACTCTTGGCTGTGATACAAAAAAATAAAAATGAACCAAAATCACAATAACAACGGTACTTCTCAGCACCATAAGTCAAAAAATATTGAACCCTCAGTCCATATTTTGCAATTGAACATTAAAGGCATAAGCCAGTCAAAAACTGAACATTTACAAAGAGTATTAAAGGATTTCGATATCGACGTTGTAATTCTGCAAGAAACGCATGCAGCAGATGAAGCGCAACTTACCTCTAGAGGAAACATTGTTGGTTACAAATTAATTAGTGCTATTTATCATCAAGCATATGGATCTGCTACGTATGTTAAGTCAGAAATCATGAACTGCACCCATGTATTTACATGTATTTACACAGATTTATACATTGTTGTTGATATATAAAGATTGTAAACGTATACAAGCCTCCTAATACAAGATGGCCAGCTGCTACTCTACCATTATTTCACCACCCAGCAATATATACTGGTGACTTCAATAGCCATCACACCCAGTGGTCCTACTCAAACAACAATCCCAATGGCATACAACTGACTGACTGGGCGGATGATAACAACATGTTCCTGGTATATGATGCGAAAGACATGAAAACCTTTAGATCTACAAGATGGCGAAGCGATTACAATCCCGACCTCGGTTTTTCCACAAAAAACGAACAACGTAACCCTATTCCAATATCTAGGGCTGTCTTACAAGGTTTTCCATGCTCTCAACATCGTCCAGTAATTCTTGAGGTAGGAATCCAAATCCCACTCGTTAACTCTACTCCTCAACTTAGATGGAATTTTAACAAAGCTGATTGGGATAAATATAGGTCGGAGTTGGATGCAGTGATTCGCTGGATCCCACCCATTCCTAAAAATTATGATAGATTCGTTGGAGCCATCATCTCAACTGCAAAAAAATTCATCCCAAGAGGCTTCCGTGAAGAATACATTCCTGGCTGGAGTAGAGAGAGCGATAAATTATATGAGGAGTACCTTAGTACTGGTGAGGCAGACGTGGCTGATAACTTAATTTACTCACTGGACGCCGCGAGGAAGCAAAAGTGGATTAGCGCTGTTGAAAACATAGATGTTTCCCATTCAAGCAGGGAAGCTTGGAGTCTCCTTCGGAAACTGGGTGGCTCAAACTCCATCACTCGTGCTAACAATGAAATAAATCCATAGGACATTGCAAATCATATCGTAAACATGTCTCGTTCTTCTATTAATCGCCTTCATAAAAGAACAATTAAACGTCAATTAAGATAAATGAAGCGCAATTGCTCGTTTCCATCGAAGTAGGCGAACTCTTTTAGTAGCGAAGAACTAGATTCAGGCCTGTCCCAAACAAAAAACGGAAAAGCAGCGGGCTACGATGGCATATTTCCAGAATTTCTTAGAAATGCGGGAAAAAATGCAAAACAATGGCTAACTGAGTTTTTCTCGAATATCCTAGAAAACGGCAATCTTCCAAAACACTTTAAGACTACGAAAGTGATAGCGAAACTTAAACCAGGTAAACCATCCAATGATCCAGGAAGCTATCGCCCAATCGCACTTTTGAGCACCTGCTACAAATTGCTAGAACGGCTCATATACAACCGTATCGCACCGATATTGAATGACCAAACCCCAGTCGAACAAGCTGGTTTCCGTCCCAATCGCAGTTGCACTGACCAACTGCTCGCTTTAACATCCTAAATCGAAGCTGGGTATCAAAAACAATTAAAAACAGTCACAGTATTCATCGATCTCACTGCACCATATGACTTGTGATTATATATAAGCTGTTCAATGCAATACCTTGTAACACCATCTCACGTTTAATTAACAACATGCTGAGTAATCGTGTATTAAAAGGTCATCTAAATAACTCCTGTAGTAGGTTCAAAATGCTTAACAATGGTTTGCCACAGGGTTGCGTCCTGGCGCCATTACGTTTTAATTTGTACATCCATGACATTCCTAACACAACATCAAAGAAATTTGGGTACGCTGATGATTGGACCCTGGCCACTCAAAACAAAGACATGGGTGTCTTGGAAGATTATTTTCGAACGTGGAGCTTATTTCCTAATCTAAGTAAAACCGAGAGTTCTTGTTTCCACATAAACAACAAACTGGCAAAACACGAACTATCAGTGTTATTTAACGGCACTGTCATTAAATAAATACAATCAACAACCAAAGTACCTGGGTATTACTCTCGATAAAACTCTTTCTTTTAAGCTCCACCTAGAGAATACGTCAATAAAACTTAAAACGAGAAACAATATATTGCATAAACTGGCAGGCTTGACATGGGGTACTACTCCAGCA
The DNA here is from genome assembly GCA_963693315.1 of Diogma glabrata. Taxonomy (NCBI): domain Eukaryota; kingdom Metazoa; phylum Arthropoda; class Insecta; order Diptera; family Cylindrotomidae; genus Diogma; species Diogma glabrata. The sequence continues at coordinate 144,502,277 of OY856187.1, forward strand.
CAACTTCTCTAAGTCTGGCTTACTCAGTAGCTGAGTACGGCGCTCCAGTCTGGCTGAATAGCACACATACTCAAAAAGTTGACTGCCAGCTGCAAGCCGCGATGCGTACTATAAGTGGTACTATCAGGTCCACTCCTTTACCTTGGCTCCCTGTGTTAAGCAATATCGCTCCACCTGCACTCAGACGCTCGCATGCACTCATGCGTGAACATTAAAAGGTAACCAACAACATCACCTTACCCTTGCACGAATATTACGGTGACCACACCTGTTGTCGATTGAAGTCAAGACAGCCTCCACATAAAACTGTTAGCAACCTGCTGGCAACTAATTTTAATATCTTGGATGCCTGGGACACCTCCTGGAATGATTGCAGCACTCCTGGCGTTTCTATTCCTAAGCCGACTTCTGCCCAACCTGGTTTCGATCGGCCACGTCATACCTGGACTACACTAAACCGAATAAGAACGAATCATGGACGTTGTGCTGATTCTTTCTACAAGTGGGGCATCTCAGAGTCCAATGTGACTGCGGAGCTCCACAACAAACCATAAAACACATTGCAACTGTGTGTCCACTTCGTCGATACAATGGCGACATCTCAGACATCCAATTGGCAACTCCCCATGTAGTAGCATGGATAGGCTCACTCGATGTAAACATCTAATGTTCAAATATACTGCCCAATGTTCAAATATTTTAATATTTTAATTTTTAACTAAAAGACGCGCAATCAAATCGATTGTAAGCTCATTTAATGTGTATTCATGTTTTGTTTTATGTAGATTTCATAGGAAAATCTACCTATTTTTTAAGTTTTATTTTTGTTTTTAATGTGTCACAAAAAAAACCATACGCTAAATAATTGCTTACTTGAAAACTTATTTGATCGCTAATTTTTCATATATCCGAACTGATCAGCTAGAGTGCTGATTATTTTTCATTCATATTTTTAAAAAGAAAAATTAAAAATTATATACTATCATTTTTCAATACCACTTCAAATCATTGCTCCTACGTCAACAAAATGTCTGTGCAAAAACTTTATTTATAAGCGTAGCAAAGCACGCCGGGACCTGCTAGTTTTCTATAAAAAACTTATATTTAATTAATTGGGAAACGATTTTTACTGTTAGAAATAAATTAATTTTTGCAGCGCGGCACGACAAACATTTATGAAATGTTTTGTCGTCCCGCACTCGATAAATTAATTTATTTCTAACAGTAAAAATCGTTTTTCCATTAATTAAATATACGTTTTTTTATAGAAAATTGAATGTAGATTTTCATACTAAACTCTCTTTAGTTTTGTTAGATAGTGATTAAAAATCGATTTAAACATTTTATTTGTTTATAACAATAGGAATTTGTTAATAATTTTTATATATAACACTTTTTTTTAAATTCCAACTTTTAACTTTAAAATAAAACCGAAAAAAGGTTTCTATCTTTACAAGAACCGAAGTTATGAATCTTTGAAAATAAGTCTTCAAGCCAAAAATCACGAAATTCTCGAAATTTAGATCCGCTCCGCTCGTACCCGTATATCTTTTGGTTTATATGGAACCCGTAATTTCAGTCAAATCAAAAATGTTTTGGTCACATTTTGTCCTAGCCTGTTCGGTATGTTAAAGAAAGAAACATTTATGGAATTTTTGTCGTCCCGCGCTCGATAAATTAATTTATTTCTAACAGTAAAAATCATTTCTCCATTAATTAAAAATACGTATTTTATAGGAAATTAAACGTGGAATACGATGGTCATACAAAAAACTCATTTCGTGGGTAAGGGAATTAAAAAAGATCAATTTGAACATTTTATTTGTTTATTACAATAGGAATTCGTTAATAACTTTTATTAATTTTAATTTTTTTTGTAAACAAGCGTCTTTTAACTTTAAAATAAAACAATCTAGAAGTTTCTATCTCTAATAGAACCGAAGTTATGAATATATGAAAATAACTCGTCAAGCCAAAAATCACGAAATTCTCGAAATGTAGAACCGCTATATTTTCCAAAAAAAAAAATACGTGTTCGAGAATATCTTTTTTCGATACAAAACTCATTAAAAAAAATTTCAGCCAAATCAAAAATGTGTCGGTCAGAAAGGTGTTCGGTTTGTAAAAGAATAAACTATTTACGAGCTAGTCTTAACATCTTGTGATAACGAAAATATAACCTGAACTTCAAATATTTATGGTTCGTACCTCGTATCAAAGGTGAAACAAAGGTATAATAATTAAAAATATAATGTAAATAAAATTAATTTGAGTCACAATCTCATCAATCATCAGATTTTACAGAAGATTAATCAAATAATATTCAGTATTCACCTGTTTGCGATTTTATGTATGTCTACCTGTTACAGATGTTATACCGAAGCTGAGTACGATAAAAACGCAAATCAAATGGCTATTCTGGGGATACTAAATTTTTTTAAAAAACATCACATAGGGCAAGTTTTTCCTGAATTTTCTTAAATTACCAAACATAATTGAAAAAAAAACACTGTGTCATGTGTGTAAATTGTGCCTATTATCTATATCTTATCTATGATTTTTTTTTGAATTTGTATTATTTTTACTATTTGTTTTGTAATATTTACACATATTTTGATATGTTTATAAATTTTATACTTAAAAAAAGCACAGTGTTATATCGATTCTTAAAAATGTTTTTAAAATGAGATGGATAAAGTATTAATTTCTTTATCAAAAACACGCCCTGATAATGTATGATGAATATCGTGACGAACATATATTTAATACGAATTAATTTAAATTAAGGTGTAGTAAAACAAAAAAGTCCTTAAAATTAAATATGATTTAACTTTTGTTTTCACTAAATTAAAATCTATGCATACACTTTAATTATTTAAAATGTTCAACTCACCTGTTTGAGAAGAAACAATACAGAAATTATTGATACAAATAAAAAATAAAAGAAGATTTATTCCGACCCGATACCACATTTCGACCATATATATTTTTGAAGTCCTCTAACGAAAACGGTTTAAATTCTAACTGAAGACTGAATATTCAAGTTTCTCCAAAAATATTTTTATACAAATTATTATATTATCTACATCTATATCTCTTTCTGTTATAATTGATAACAGTTTTATTGTTTATTTAGAATATAGGTTTTATATATCTATATATTGTGTACCTGTTATGTTTTACAGGGTGGTTTGTATTCAACAATTGAACTGTGAATTAAGTTAAAATTAGCACCAATTGAATATTGAAAAAATCGTTTAGAAATCAAGAAGTTCCACCTCTCGACTCTGTAGGTTTTAAGCGGCACTTGCGGATTGTAAGAATCGAACGCTCCGTAACAATATGTTATTCGGAATGGATTGAATTGTTTGTATTATGTTTTTGAAATATGGAGAAATCTTAAATGAAGCGACGCAATGCATTTTGGCTTTGGTTTTTAACGTTTCTTCCTTGACATAATGATAGTTTTTTATTTTCCATTTAAAGTCGCGCTAGTGTAATGGTATATTGTCATTCATTACTTTTGCTTGTGCTCAAACAAATTGATTCATACTATACTATTTGCTATACTGACACATCTCTGGTAAAACATAACATTCCAATTGAAACCAATTGAAAAAAAGTCGGTCAAGTGCGAATAACATTCTCTCGTCGAGGATTCCGTGAACGAAGTTAAGAACAAAATATCAAAAGTATTTCCCAAAAAGTTGTGTTGCAAAGTTTTATATTGCCGGACCACCATAGGGTCATAAAATTAAATTTTCGCTCGTAAATGTCAATAGTAATTTCAATTGAAAATTGATCGAAATGATACAAAAAAATGTTACATCGGTTGAAATGTTACCCATAAATAAAAAATGGATTAATTTTGAAAATACTGTTACGTTTTTCTAACCTTACTTAGAATTGACTTTACTCTCAATTCGATAAATGTAATTCTCAAATTTCTTCCTGGATTCGATACATCACGATACCAAACACCAGGTTTCATTAAGTATTTAACTCCTTATTTGTTCCACAACAACAGGAAACAATACAGCAAACAATATTCCTATCTAGAATATTCTTTCAACAGCTTCAAAAACTCTAACGGTTGTAAAAATTTCCAGTTCACAGCTTCCAAAGTAATACACAAACTATTTCAACTTAATAACACTTTAAACTTTATTCACAATTAAATTTAAAAATAACTTTTATTCACACGGTTTTATTTGCACAATATAACGTTTCGTTTACAATTAATTTCATTCTAACCTAAAATGCCTGTTTAAATACTATTCCATAAAATCTAGAAAAATCAATATTATTCTAACCTTCTTTGATCGGGAATGTTCCATAAAACAAAATAACGAATAATGTGAACTTACTGTGAGCAAACTGTAAAAAAGGTTATAGAAAACAAACCCACCAAAAAAATTATGTTTGACCTTTCTAAGAAAAACAACAACAATTATATGTATTTTATAATCGTTGATGATGATGATCCTTGCGAATTTTATTTCGTAACTTTGTACAGTTTGCCTTCACTTATGTTGAATTAAATAAAACTTTATTTTATATTTCGTTATGATTTTGTTAAAACCGTAACAATGCCCTCCAATTAAGCCAGCCTGTTCGTCCCGATGGAAGGCCATTCTTTCCAAATGTACAACTTTTGGTTTACCTCGATGACCTTTTCTAATTCTTCTTCAAAACCTTTATTATTAGATCAGTTGTATCTTCTGCCTAACAAGCTTGTGAATATCCTCTAGGTTCTCCCTGACTTGGTTGACGTATGCTTGCGCAGATAATGATGTTGATGGTACTGTTCAAAATTTGAGGTCACCAGTCTTAAATCACCTCCAAAAAAGTTTGAGCTGGTGTCATGGTCGTGGTCTCATCAACTGCTGATCTGCATGCCATTAAAAATAAAGGAATGTGTTGATCCCAGTTACGTTGGTTCTTACTAACCACTTTAGCTAGAAATTCCTCCAGTGTAGCATTGAATCTCTCCACCATGCCATCTGATTGTGGGTGTGGAGCTGTCGTCCTCGTTTTGTCAAATTTCTTGGAATACAGCCGACTCAAAGTTCCGTCTCTGATCGGTGTGGAGCTCCATAGGAACACCATAGTGGCTAATCCCATTATTTATCACAGCTCAGCGATCGTGGTTTCTTCCTGGTTAGGTATCGTATACACTTCCGGTTACTTACTGAAATAGTCCATGATCACAAGCACATATTTGATCTGGTTATCAGTTGTTGGAAATGGCTCTGCAATATTCAATGCAATCCGTTCAAATAGAACACCTCCATTGTATTGCTTCATTTTCTCATGACTTCTTCGTGCGGGTTCTTATAGAGCCGCACATTTGTCGAATTTTTCGCACCACTCCACAATTGCTTGCCGAGTTCCTCACCAGCAAAACCGTTGTCGTATTTTTGCAAGAGTTTTATTGATCCCAAGATGACCTCTACTCGTCCCTTCGTGATACTCCTTCAATACTACTGGTATTTTTCCTTTTGGTACCACTGTAAGGGATAGCTTTATCTTGCCATCTGAGCTCTCCCACTCTTTCCTTAAACATCCATCCTGTAAATAGAGGTTGTCCCGTTGCGTCCAGTACGCCTTCAAAGTTGGTCTTTTATCAGCAATTTTTCCCTATCGTTGTTTGCAACCCTTTTCCTTGAACTCGATGATGGGTGCAAGATCCGGATCTTCTAATCGATCTCTCCTTATAGCCAGTCCATTCATCATCAGGTAGCACTTGTAGTAATCGTACATCGACGACGTTCTCCTTACTTTCTTGTCGACTGCAATGCTTACATTCAACTTGACAGGGTTGCTTCGATAATGCATCAGTGTTCCCATGTGCAGTACCCTTTCGATGCTCAATGTTCAAGTCGTATGCCACGGTTCGATTCAGCCTGCAACTTGTCCCTCCGGATTTTTTAACTAGAGTAACCATCTTAATGCATCATAATCAGTCCTTAGATGAAATTTCTGACCATACAGGTAATATGGAAATATTTAATTTGCATTCCATAATAGCCAATAACTCCTTTTGGGTTACGCAATAATTTGGATTACGCAATAATAAGCATTTTGGAAAAATACGCTATCACCTTTTCTTGTCCATCTATTTCCTGCGCCAGGACTCGAAGGGACAGAATTGAAGCCGTACATAATCCCCTTCGGAGCTCTAAAAATGCTTGTTCCTGAAGTTCATTCCATTCAATTGCCTTGTCTTTTCAGTTGAACTCATGCAAACTTTTGGCAACGTTGGCGAACCCTGGCACAAACCTTCTGTAATATGTGCACAATCCATAAGGAGTTTCGTAGTTCATATACGTTCTTTGGTCTAGGCAAGTTTATAAGTGGTGCAATCTTGTCAGAATCTGTATGAATTTCCATTGCCATAACCTTGAGTCCCAAATATTTTACTTCTACATGTTCGCACGAACAAGCTTTGTTCGCCGCCCAACTTGCTGCTGGGCGCTGTCCGCACATAGGATAATAATAAGATTCTTCAAATAAGCCCAAGTATCCGAAAATTTTTAAGGTCTACTTAATTAGCTGCAGACTATGTTCGTTTTTATTAACAGTCGATACGGTTTAAAGTCGCTTCTTTAAGGTTTTAACCTGATGTTTTAAGGTGATTTATGTTCCTTATAGACCTTTTTTCCCGAAAAAATCTACACAGTTGTGATCAGCTGATTTGTATTTCGAAAACTTTAAATAATTGTTATTTTTTGCAAATCAAGATTGTTTTGTGTTGTCTTTAAGTTGTTTTTACTATAGGCACTATTATTTTTTTTGCAGTAAATTTTAATACATATAATTCTAATTATTATTTGACAGATTACATACAGCAATATAACGATTAGAAGTTTAAGGAAAAACCTCTATTGGATATCTTAATCTCCTCACACTTTCCCTTCCCATCATTCTCTCTTCGTTCGTCTACATAACTTTGTAACGTTTTGCCGGGCTAATTTATACTTTTCCTTCGTGGACATGGTGTTTCTTCATTGTAGACCCTTTAGATAGCCATCTCTTTTATATTGGATATCGTCAAGACATGCTTGATCCATTTGTAACAAACCCCTGGTTTGCTACCATGAATGCATTCTATATATGTTTGTATGTTTGCAAAACTTGATTTAATTGCTACCATAAATGTATTTATGTATGGATATGTAAACAAAACTCAGTTAAATTAATTCCGTTTATTAGATATAAAATTAAAGATTTTGGGATTATTATAATTTTTATTTTATTTCGGTTAAGTCGAATTATTCAATTTATTGTCAATCATTTTTATTGTGAATTATTGTTCCGAGTTTTAAATTTCTAGTGAACAAAATATTATAAATTTATAAAAGATAAAAAAAATTATTTGCCTTATAGTTATGTGGAAACTAAAATTAAAGAAAAATAAATTTTTTGTGCATTTCTTTATTTAATTGAATATTTAATAATTATTATTATTAAACCAACAAAAACAAAAGAAAAATTTGCAAAATTAGTTTTGTTATAAAAATTAAATTACAGTTAGTCATAATTATTGGGGTTATTTAATTGTGAAAAAAAATAGAATTAGAAGGAAATAACTAAACCTGTAAATTAAGTTAAAATTGAACTAGAAAATTTAGTGGACTGAACTGTTAAAATTAAAATCATTAAATTATTTAAATTTCATTTATCATGTTTTTTTAATTAAACGAAATTATCTTAAAAAACTAAGTTGCAGTAAACTTGCAATTAACAGCAAACAAAAATATTAAAATACAAATACTACGAATCAAATCATATACCATATTTGGATGAAAAGTTTTTAGCCATCAACTTTTCATAATTTAAGTTTGCAGTTATTAACAAATATTTGGATTAACAAAACAAACAAAAATATTAAAATACAATATTACGAATGCAGATATACCATATTTGGATGAGAAATTCTTAACCATCAACTGTTTTATCATTTAAGTTGTTAATGTTTGCAGTTATTAACAAATATGTGGATTCAACAAAACAAAAGGATAATGCAATCACAATATTACAATAGATCAAAGTCAGATGAAAAATTATTCAACACAACAGCAAGTTAAAATTTTTTTATTATTTCATATTACATTTGATAATATATATTTTCTATATCTTCTTTCAAAATTAACTAACTAGTGTTAAATAAAAATAGTGTAACTTTTGATTTTTTGTCCTGATTATTATGATTTTTGAATTAAATATTATAAAGTAATGCAAAAAAATATGATATAATTCTTAGTTTTTGTGTGAGTGAAGAATTAGTGAGTTAGAATGGGAACGGTGTAATTTAGTCGTCATACAGAAGGCAGTACAAGTGAACCGAAATCCACGACCAGAAATACCTCTCCTACTGAGCTGGAGGCAACGACGACATCTAGAGGTTCACAATTTGTTTTGGTCTGTCTTAAATAAATTTTATTTTTGTTTTCGAGGTTAACATAATTACCGCGTAACACATTCAGGGTTTCTGGAAGTGGATTTTTGAAGCACAGAGTAATCCCCACAGTAGCGCTTAACGTCTTTGAATAAATGCTAGTACGTATCTCCGTGAATGGTTTCTGACTTCTCCAAGAATCACAACTCCAGAATGGTCGAAATGAAACGCCCTGCTTAAGCTGTCCCATTATAGAAAAAGTACAATCCTATAGAATATTGATGAAAACTGGATAGGATAGGATAGGAAAAAGACGATTTTAATAGGATCAACCGAGAAATTCTTTACTTCATAAAAATGTTGGGTATGTAAACTAATATTTTTGTGAGTTGCAAACACTTTCCTTCAATTTGATAATAACTTTATTTAAACAATGATACAGGATGCCTTCTTTATCTTTTAATTATAATATTATTATAATATTTATATATGTTTTATTCTACGTCCTTCGATATGCAGAAACACAATGGACACATTCATAATAGAATTGCCCTATTAACCATTATTATAACTTTCGTTATCTATGCCATCTACAATATTAATTTATGATTGCTTATACCGATAACCTTAAATTTATTTCTTACAGGTAGGAAAGACTCATATTCAATGGGAAAATGGAATAAAGCTCAGAATCCTTTAAATATCAGACTTTTCCTATTGAAATATTTTTATAGGAATGAACGTAATTGAATTAGGGTGACCAGATTGAGCATTACAAAAAAGAGGACAAACTGCGGTCAATATTTTTAAAACTCATCAGAAAAGGTTCACTTTATTTCAGAGCTAAGAAAATAATATTGATATAAAAATAATTACATTTACAATCTCAGCATGCATGCAAAATGTAAAAACTTTTATCAACGACTACTAAAGAATATATGCTTTCCATGCGTATGTCTTCCATTGTAATTGTATTCATTCCACAACTAGTGAATTTGATTAAATTCTTTAACAGTTCTATAGTTTATTAAATATTACCCTAACAAATTAAAAACTTCATTTGTTGGTATAGTATAGTAATATAAACAGGTTAAAACAAGAACAATACATATATAAAATATAAAATAAACAACAAGCTTGTTTTAGTTTTGTTTTTTTTTTTTTTTGCTATCTTTAATTTATTTATTTCAATATGGCGATACAAACTTTTGCAGGAAAACTGGAAATTAACGAAATATTTTGCAGTCGTGGATAAAATAGCATCTTGTATTCGCTTAGGATGATGGCAATTCTTCACTCGGAGGATTTCCTCCACTCGCTACGCTCGTTTTGGGAAACTTCATCCTCGTGAAGAATTGCCTTCATTCTAAGCTCATACAAGAATCTACTATTTTCCTGAGTTTATTTTTATACCTGCTTGGTCCCCTGTGAAAATGGATTTTTTCTACTAAATAACAAACTGTAGTTGCTATGGTATTTTCATGTAATTTTACAAAGTTTTTAAAACAAAGCAACCGTGATAAGAATATGAATTTTGAATGTTATGTTGTCGATTTCTAATTTATTAATTTATTGTACACTGAAAAACATGTTCTATTTCCAATCGAAATGCTGTTGTATCAACCTCACCGTGCGGGCAGATATGGCGAATCAAACTACGAAATTGCTTCAACAACTCTACAATTATAAACCGATGAAGTTGAGACAATCACACGTAACATTTATGTGAAAAGAAAATTTAGTCCAATTAACCTCAAATAATTCAATTTTAAAATAAAAAATTCATGATAATATAAGGCCAAACAAATTGTTTATGAAAATAACTTTAATAACTTTATTCAACTACTGTTATATTGGATATAACATTTTATATCCATAATATAATAGCCGTAAGTCTATCCTTCTATACGAGCGTAACGAACAATCTTATCTATCCTTTAGTCCATTATTTTACCAACGTTCAAATTGGTATATGTGTAGCGCGCTCGACTGATGATCTTTAGATTGAAAGTTCGAAACATGATTGTTGCACATTTTTTTTTTATTTTTTTTTTAAATAACATTAAAATTATTGTTTTTTTACACACTTTTATTTTATTCTTATTCATACATACATTTCGTTTTACGTTTTTTTTTAATAACATTAAAATTGTTTTTTTTATTCATAAATTCATTATTTTCTTTAAATAACTTTAAAATTATGGTGCTTTTTTATTTTATTATTCATGAATGAATTCATATAAATAAATAATTCATATATAAATAAAACTCATATAAAATTTTGTTTTTGGATACTTAGAATTATCGATAAAGTAGTTCTTTAAAGTTAGTTAAAAAGTTAAGTTGTCTTTTGCCATAATTTGTTCAAATTAAAATCATTTCGATATTTACATTTCGATATTAAGAATAACAACAACTACTATAAATAACATTAAAATTATTGTTTTTTTACACACTTTTATTTTATTCATACATATATTTCGTTTTACGATAGTGCAATTTGATCGATAATGCAGTTTTTATAGCATTTTATTGCACTGTCATTTCCCGTTTTGTTCAAATTATTTTAATTTCGATATTAACAATAAAATTAATTAGTTTTTTGACAGGCGGTGCTAAAAATCATATAATAGTGGTTTCCGATAATTATTTGCCATAATTTCATTCCTGTGAACTAAATTAAGGAAAAACAAAAACTACTATTTGAGTATGTATTTCTCTTGCAACATAACAGCTTTATCATGTATTGCTTTGTAAGCTGTTACATGTAAGCTGTTACATGTCATTCATGTAACAGCTTTATCGTGTATTTGTTCGAGATTCACTTTCATGTATGAGAATTAAGGCCTACGAGTTGAACTCTAAGCACCATAATTCTATAGCACTGAAGATCTCAGGTGTTGATGAAACTATGTTTATAATAGGATTATACAGATCCCCAAATTCTCCCACAGGATGTCCCTTTTTCGACCAAATATCGGCTAATCTAGACAAGATTACCACGGATTACCCCAAAGCAAGACTGGCCATTCTTGGAGACTTTAATATTCATAATAAAGAATGGCTTAAGTATTCATCGCGCACTGACGACGTAGGAAGACAAGCCGAACTGATACTCGCAGATTATCACGGTTTGACGCAAATGATAGAGTGTCCCACTAGAATCTCAGACAATTTACATCATAACAATAATTTGCTGGATCTGTTTTTGACAAACGAACCAGATACTACGAAGACAAAAGTTGAACAACCCCTCGGAACATCGGACCATCTACTAATATCAGCAATAGTGCAATTTACATCACCGACACAAATTAAAGCAAATCCTCGTCGCGTTTGGAACTATAAACGCGCCAACTGTGAGGGACTGAGAAACTTTTATGATGAAACACCTTGGAAAACTATTTGTTGTGTTGATCAAGATCCTAGCACATCGGCAATAAGAATGTCCGAAATCATAAAAGACGGAATGCGGCGGTTTATTCCAAATCGATTAATCACTCCTAAAACTGAGCCTTGGTTCACGCGGGATGTTGATGAGGCAGTGAGGAATAAACGCAAAGCATTTAAGACATATAACGCTAATAAAACACCTGAAACCCATAGCGCCTATAAGAAAGCCAGAAATATTAGTAAATACAAAATAGACTTGGACAAAGAAGCGTTTATCCAGAAGAAAGCAAAGAAATTCGCCGAGCACCCATCTGGCTCACGTAGTTTCTTTCAGGCAGTTAAATCAGTCCAGAGCAATTTTACTCGATCCTCTATTCCAACCTTAGTTCTGAATGACATTCCCGTGAGCGACTCGAAAGAGAAGGCGGATCTTTTGGGTCGTATATTCGCAAAAAACTCAAACATAGTTGAACCTCCCCATTCTCCTACACTCATTCCCCCAGTTGTAACGAAAATGAAACCAATTATTTTTCGTTGCAATATTGTACGGAAAATGCTTCTTTCTATCAATATCAACAATGAACAAATCTGCTGGCCCCGACGGTATTCCACCCCTCATTTTTAAAAATTTTGCTAGGCAACTAGCTCCAATTTTAACAAACATTTTCTATTTATCTTATAAAACCGGAATATTTCCCGACTCTTGGAAGCTGGCCAGCGTTCAACCCATACCAAAGAAAGGCAGTAAGACAGATCCTAACAATTATAGACCAATTGCAATTCTGTCAGTTTTAGCTAAAATATTTGAAAAATATGTTAACTACAATTTAGTAGATTATTTGGAAGTGTCGCGAATTATTGATGATAAACAGTATGGTTTTCGTAGAAGTCATGCAACAGGTGATCTGTTAGCCTACGTATCTCATCTCTGGAACAAATCGCTGGAAAACCATGGTGAAACATTCAGTATTTCACTTGACATTTCTAAAGCATTTGATAAAGTGTGGCATAAAAATCTCATAGCTAAATTGAAATCTTATGGTATAGACCATCTTACTGTCTCATGGATTTATAGTTTTCTTACAGGTCGCCAATTTCATGTTAATTTAGATGGTATCACATCCAATATTTTCACAACCAATGCTGGGGTTCCCCAAGGTTCTGCACTCTCACCAACCTTGTTTCTTCTATACATTAATGACTTACTTATTTCCACAGTGCACCCAATCCATAGTTTTGCTGATGACAGCACATTGCATGCATCACATGCATCTCCTAAATTTCGATCTCATACTGCAGTTACCACTGATAGAGAGCTGCTAATTGATTCTATCAACAAAGATCTGGAGCGTATAATGGAATGGGGAGATCGTAATCTTGTTTCATTTAATCCAACCAAAACCAAACTATGCCGTCTTTCTCGAATAAAGCGACATAAAAATTTTCCTATTAAAATAAACCACGAGGAATTGCGTGAGGTTGAATCAGTTAGACTTCTTGGAGTGGATATTCAAAATAACCTAAAATGGAATAAACATGTGTTCAACCTCGCTAAATCTGCAATGCAAAAATTAGGATTCTTGAGTCGATGTAAAAAGTATTTCAATGCCGATCAAATTTTGCTAATCTTCAAGTCATTTATTCGTCCATGTATGGAGTACTGCTGTCATGTTTGGGGAGGTGCTTGTCAGTCAACAATAAAATGTCTAGACTCTGTACAGAGAAAAGCAATACGGTTGATTGGTAATACCGAACTAACGGACCTTGATTCACTCCAGCACAGAAGAAATGTGGCTGAATTATCAATCTACTATAAATATAACTTTAGCGAATTCTCCTCTAAGGAAATTCAAAATATCCTTCCATCGTGTGCGCAGAATAATCGACAAACAAGAGCTGCCGAGTTATCCCATCCATTTGTTGTACAAATACCTCGTTGTAGAACTGTGTCCTTCCAGAACGACTATTTCAATAGAGTGGCCAAATTGTGGAACTCAATGCCTCCCTCTGTATTTCCCGATGAATTTTCCCCTCAGGCATTTAAAGAAAATGTCCATAAGCATTTAAAACAATTAGTATAGTTATCCCTATATCCCCATTCCTTCCATTTTCCTCATATCCTTCATTTATAGTTGACATGGTATCTTCGGATATTCAAAGAGTCTAAATAATGAATATTTCATATTTAGTGTGCTAAACATGTCTAACTAATTAATAAAAAAAAAAAAAAAAAATCATAAAAGATCGTGTGACGTCATTTTGTTTAGTTATTTGAAGTTTTAATAAAAATTAGAATGCATTCAGGGGCTTTTATTTTAATTAAGTTACATAATACATATATTTATAATTTTTGTTGATGTTTTATTAATAAAACCTTTTTTATTTTGAATTAGTCACAAGATATGTAATATTTATTATGAAAAATAGATCAAATTTTTTTTAAAGGAATAATAACCTTTTTTTAAAGGAATAATTTTTACATTAAATAGTAAAGTTGGTAGATGGTTTTTATAATAAGTTTATTAAAAAAGAAAAGAGGAAACAAATTGATGAAAGTACATGATTAAAGGTCTGTTTCCTCACTTTTTGACACAACATTTCGTAAAATACTAGCGCTATTATGGCAGGACCAGAACCAGAAAATTGTTCTATGGTACAGCGAACAGCATAGAAAAATATAGATTTTTAACAATTTTTAAAACAATGTAGGTTGAAAACATTTCATATTTTTGGGACAAGGGGTGGGGGGGGGGGGGAGGGCGGAGCCTGCGGGATACCCCCTAGTTTTAAATAAACGTTATGCCAGGCAAATGTTTTGATTTAGTTGTCCCAATCACGGTGAAATTGTTTGCAAATATTTTTTCTTTGTTTGAATAATAAACTACCAACTTTGAGATGAGGTTTTCATTACTTTAATTTTTTTTTTCAGTGTAAATATCGTTTATATAGTTACTATTGTAGAACAAATTGCATTCCATACGCGAGATGAAAACGTTTTACGCACGTGAACTCGACGCTATCACGTCTCGTGAACAAACTTTCACTCAAGAAAAACAGTGTTTTCAGTAGCATTACTTTTTCATTACTTTTTTATTACTTTTTCATAACTTTTTCATTACTGATTCATTAATTTTTCATTACCATTCCATTACTTTTTCCTTACTTTTTCATTACTTTTTCATTACATTTTCATTACTTTCTCTTACTTTTTCATTCCTTTTCATTACTTTTTCATGATTTGTTCATTACTTTTTCATTACTTTTTCCTTACTGTTTCATTACTTTTTCATTCTTTTTGTAATGAAAAAGCATTCAAAAAGTATTGAAGCAGTAGAGACAAAGTAATGAAAATGTAATGAAAAAGTAATGAAAAGTAAGGAGCAACGAAAGAAAACGAAAAATTAACGAAAAAGTTAAGAGAAGTAATGAAAAAGTTTTGAAAAAGCAATAAAAATGTAATGGAAAACTAACGAAAAAGTAATGAAAAAGTAATGAAAAAGTAATGAAACAGTAATTAAAAACTAATGAAAAAGTAAAAGTAATAAAAAAGTAATGAAACAGTAATGAAAAAGTAATGAAAAAGTTATGAAAACTTAATTAAAAAGGTTTTAGTTTTTCCGCTGTTTTTTCGTTACTTTTTTATCACTTTGTCTTTTAGTTTCCTTTCTTTTATGGTCTGATGATCCAAGGAGCTGGTCGATTTTTGTCTGAGCAGTGTTGGGCAGTCCGCAAATAATTTATTACAACACGTTTTTGGCTTATTTTAGCTCATTTTTAAACTGTCAAATTGTTGACTGTTGTTGTTTCCGAAGCATATGAATAACTCAGGTGCATATGAAGGTTTTATCTGTTTCTCCAGTTGCGATGTTATATATCAAATTTGATCTCTCAGTTAAATTAAGTCTTTCAATTTTTACTTTGCCCTATCTATTTAACACGATTTTTTTTATCTGCAGTTAAATTGTATGGATTTCATCGCGAACTTTAATAATGAAATCGAAATGTTCCAAGTTTGTTTCAAAATTATTTTGAGAAAAAAATTTTTTAAAATAATTTTTAATCAAGAAAACGATAAAAAAATTTAACTTTTGCGTTATGGATAATAACTACATTTGCATTGTGCTAGCTAATACTAAAAATTAAAAACAAAAAGTTGCTCAAATCTCAAGGTTTTTCATGCACGCCCGCTCATAGTATTACCAGCAAATTAAAAATACAATTAGAAAAACTTTATTCAAAAGATAAATTAAATACCTAAGACGACCAAAAAGAGGACAAAACGCACTATTTTGAAAAAAGATACCGTACACATTTTTCACACATTTTTCAAAAGAGGACATGTCCTCGCAGAAAATTCAATTAAAATTCAAGTCGATCCCATTGAAGAATTTATAATCCTATAAAAATTTTTTCATTTCTATAAAAAGGATTCAATCCCGAGCAGAAATTAGTTATATGTATTTCTATAGGACAATTGAATAGGATTCAATCGATTTCAAAAGGGAAAAAAATTTTTTAATAGGATTTTATAGGAAATTTCCGATGCAGTTTTCCTATTAAACTTTGTTTTTCAATAGGATAGTTTAAGCAGGGCGTGCTTGTGATCAATTTGATTTCGAGATTTCCATTTGGTGAGACCCGATCGGGGATTAAAAAAGTTCTGTACTATATATAGGAATTCTCAAGTTATTTGATTTTCTGGCTGTCTCTCAGTCCCTCAGTCCCAACTTTTGATCGAATGTAGGAACAAACAATTAATCACATGCTTTAGCCAAACATCAGGACCCAACCCCAAGTTTCTATTAGGAAACGAAATCTTAGCGTTTAAATTTGGAAACACTGCTACTTTTCTCACAAGGACAAGACAGGAGATGTGGGACCTAAGTATAAAAAGCATTGGTATAAGGCAGTTCATAAAGAACTGCAGAATACGAAATAAATTCGCCTTGCCGGTAGAATTATTGTGTTTGAGCAAGACAAGACGAAAAGGAATTATCCTCGGCTCGGCATTCAAGGAATACAAGAAGGGCCTTATTTAAGGATAACCTTATAGAAGTTTTACATCTTATAACAGTTATTGTTTAACATTTATATATTGTTATACCGCGCTGGATCAAGCTGTAGCGGAGGTAAATTCCTCGCAAGAACCAAGGCGTTTGGCGCCATGCTACCCTAATTGGAGCCAAATTGCTCGACACCGGCGTTTTGGTGAAGCCAGGAGTTGTCAAAATTAAGAATTGAAGTACGGTGTCTCTTTAATAGAACAAAATAATCCGAAACCTAGGAAGACTACACTACGGAACTCGCCAGCTATAATACAGAAATTAGAAGGTCTAAGAGAAGTAACTGTCGAGCCTTTTGTGGTCATATCTCTAGAATGCCTGTACCGACTAGGTTGAATAAGGCGCTGGTACTTGGGTATGCCAGAAGCAGTGGATATATTTCAAAGCCGTCGGTTTCCATAACTCTGAAATATATCCAAGTGCCACATTGTTTTTGCCACACTGTTTACGTAAGTGTTCTTCATTCTAAAAGTAGGAAAGAAAGATGTGACCCAGCTGAAGTTTATTCGACTCATAAGTTTAACATTATGTATGCTACAATTTATGGAAAAGATGAGACAGATATTTGGTAATATCGTTTCTTCAAGATATTCAAGATATTCAGCACGCGTGCAAAATCAACGAAACCAGTGCTGTTCAGGTTGGCTAGTGAACTGGGGAGCCAGTAGACAACAAGGAAGTTGCTGTATGTACATTTCTAGACATTGAAGAACTGTTCGACAACACTTCACATTGAGCGGTGAAGAAGGCTCGAAATGAGATAAACGCTGACAACTCCCAAATTGACTGAATCTGTGAGATGCTGAGGACTACCCTTATAAAAAAAATCGAAAGAAACCGATAGAAAACGATTGAAAACGAATAGTTTTCTATCGTTTGCTATCCGTTTCTATCGGATTTAATCATTTTAAACGCATAGACTATATCTGCCAGATAGAAAACGCACCGTAATCTATCGTAACCTATAGGATTTTTCAGTTTTCGGTTTCAATGGTTTTTCTACGATAGAATTTCTATCGCAATTAATCGTTTTGAATCAGAAGATCACAATTGAAATTTTTTTTTGGTGAAATTTAAAAAGTTTTGAATCGTTTTCTATCCGACATTACATATATAGCACCAATCGTAACTTATCATATTTTCCCGTCATTAGATTTCTATCGGGCTGAATCTGAAATTTACGATTGAGATGTTTTCAGGAGAAATCAACCAATCGTAATCTATCGTTATCAATAGGATTTTTTACTTTTCGGTTTCAATGGTTTTTTTACGATGAAATTTCTATCGTTGTTAATCGTTTTAAATCTGAAGATCACGACTTGAAATTTTTTGGTAAAACTGAACAAGTTTTGAATAGTTTTTTATCGTACATTCCATATGTAGCATCAATCGTAACCTATCGTATTTTTCCGCCTTCAGATTCCTATCGCCTGGAACCTGAAATTTACGGTTGAAATTTTTTCAAGAAAAACAAACCAATCGGCATCATTCGTCACCTATGGGATATTTCAGATTTGGTTTCAATGGGTTTTTTACGATAGAATTTCTATCCTTGTAAATCGTTCTGAATCTGAAGTTTCTGATTGATATTCTTTGGTAAAACTAAACAAGTTTTTAAACGTTTTCTATCGTACATTCCATATGTAAAACTAATCGTAGCCTATCGTATTTTTCCGAAATCAGATTCCTATCGGTTTGAATCTGAAATTTACGATTGAAATTTTTTCAAGAAAAACAAACCAAACGGCATCATTCGTCACCTATGGGATATTTCAGATTTGGTTTCAATGGGTTTTTTACGATAGAATTTCTATCCTTGTTAATCGTTCTGAATCTGAAGTTTCTGATTGAAATTTTTTGGTAAAACTAAACAAATTTTTGAACGTTTTTTATCGTACATTCCATATGTAAAACCAATCGTAGCCTATCGTATTTCTCCGCCATCAGATTCCTATCGGTTTGAATCTGAAATTTACGATTGAAATTTTTTCAAGAAAAAAAAACCAATCGGCATCATTCGTCACCTATGGGATATTTCAGATTTGGTTTCAATGGGGTTTTTCCGATAGAATTTCTGTCGTTGTTAATCGTTCTGAATCTGAAGTTTTTGATTGAAATTTTTTGGTAAAACTAAACAAGTTTTTAAACGTTTTCTATCGTACATTCCATATGTAAAACTAATCGTAACCTATCGTATTTTTCCGCCATCAGATTCCTATCGGTTTGAATCTGAAATTTACGATTGAAATTTTTTCAAGAAAAACAAACCAATCGGCATCTACCGTCACCTATGGGATATTACTTCGGTTTTGAAAAAACCTAAGTATTACAAAAGTAAAATTTTATCCCCCCTTTTTTGGCATTTCTCGACGTTTTAGGACCTACTAATTCTAAAAAAGCAACAAAAAAATGTATGTCTGTCTGCCGGCCGGCCGACGAAATCTAGAAAACGGCTGGACGGATTCCAAATTTTTTTTATAAAAATAGGTTTACTCAATGGGAAGAGCCGAATGGACGTGTTCGATAACTGTACCGGAAGTATGTCAAAAAATCGTCGAGTGTGTCAAAACAAGTCCAAGGATATTTGCATATTTTTTGCTTAAAAAACGTTCATTTTAAGTGATTACGAATGGAAACATTGAATTTGAAGAAATCTTGATGATTGGGATTGGTATGCGAGACCAAAAACTAGATTATTGCATTATAAGTTGGTTAAAAAAATATTGTGAAGTATGTCAAAAAAATGATTTTCATTTACTGTTTTAGCCAATTTTTTTGAAAAAAAAATTTAGCTGTTTGTACTTTGTATGACGTAAATGTGACATGGAAATTTTTGAATTTGTTATAGTTTTTGAAATATTTTTGAAATTTTGAAAAAAGTTTCAATCTTTGATTTTGTAAGAATTTTTGGAATATTTTTAGGATTTTGGAAAAAGTTTGAATTTTTGAATTTTTAAGAATTTTTTGAATATTATTTAGATTTAGAAAAAGTTTAAATATTTGATTTTATTCTAATTTTTAGAATAATTTTGGAATTTGAAATAAGTTTCAATTTTTGATTTTGTTATAATTTTTGCAATATTTTCAGAATTTTTGAAAAAAGTTTAATCTTTGGTTTTGTAATAATTTTCGGAATATTTTAAGAATTTTGGAAAAAGTTTGATTTTATTTAATTTTTACAATGTTTTTGGAATTTCGAAAGAAATATGAATTTGTGATTTTTTAATATTTTCTCGAAACGCTAAATGGAGAGGTTTTTGAGTAGTTTGCTGATTGTATCATCTTTTCACTAAATTATATTAATTTATGATCTGTTATGATTTTCCGGCAACGTATTGATGCTTCGTGTTAGTTTTGTAATAAATTTCTAACCAGAAAAAAAATAATGTGAAAAAACCCATTGAAAACGATTCAAAACGATAGGATATTGCACTAAAATTCGGCTTTTACGATAAGAAACGATTAAAACGGATAGGAATTAACAGAAAAAAAACTATGTGAAATAGCCCATTGAAAACGATTCAAAACGATAGGATATTGCACTGAAATTCGGCTTTTACGATAAGAAACGATTAAAACGGATAGGAATTAACAGAAAAAAATATAATGTGAAAAAGCCCATTGAAAACGATTCAAAACGATAGGATATTGCACAAAATTTGGCTTTTACGATAAGAAACAATTAAAACGGATAGGAATTAACAGGAAAAAAATTATGTGAAATAACCCATTGAAAACGATTCAAAACGATAGGATATTGCACTGAAATTCGCCTTTTACGATAAGAAACGATTAAAACGGATAGGAATAAACAAACAAAAATAATGTGAAAAAACCAATTGAAAACGATTCAAAACGATAGGATATTGCACTAAAATTCGGCTTTTACGATAAGAAACGATTAAAACGGATAGGAATTAACAGAAAAAAAAATAATGTGGAATAACCCATTGAAAACGATTCAGATAATCTACCGAAAAATGATAGGAAACGATTAAAGCGATACAAACATTCTATCAGAAAAAAACGATACAGCCCCATTCATTTTCATTCAAAAACCGCATTGGAAACGATAGAAAACGGTTCTATTTTTTTACTAGATTTTCATTTCTATCAGAAAATAACGATAAGAAACACCCAAAAACGATAGAAATTGCGTCCGCCACAAAAGGCAAAACGGAAGAGTCCGCATCCGTTTCTATGGGAAAAAACGATTCCAACCCATTAATTCTCATTCAAAAACCGCATAGGAAACGATAGAAAACGGTCTATCGGTTTCTATCGTTTTCTATCAATTTTTTTTACAAGGGTAGGGTAGCAGAAACTAATCAGTAAAATCAGTGTTGACATTACATAGGTTGTAATGTGGGGTCTAGTGATGGAGGATATTCTTGCTGTTTTAGGTAACCAGCAACCTGGAAATCAAATGTCCTAGGTATGAGGCTGATATATATACATTTTGCTCTTTTTTATTTTTTAGCAATATGTCTTCACAATTAATTTTTTTAATTAGTTGTGAAATGTGAATATCCGAACTTATTTTAAGAGGAGTTTAAATTAGCCGAACAAGAAGCTTACCGTGTTAAGGCAAGCGCATTGAACGCATGCACCATCCCATCCAAAATAGTTGGAGACTGTATGAGCAAACTCACCCAGCTTGTTAATTGTAACAATATAACAGTTTACTGGATACCTTGTCATGCGGGTATGCAGGGAATAGCGAAGCGTACCCATTAGCAAAGAAGAATGTAACATCTTTTGTCGGGCCGGAAGCTTTTTGTGAAATTTATCCACGAAAGGATGAGGGATAAAATTATAAGAGTGGCACAAACCAAAGCCAATAACGCCACGGGCTTAAGGCAGTCGATGGAATTAATTGTGTTTTTTAATCGAAAGAGAGCAGTAATGTGTTCTAAGCTGAATCGGAACAACTTGAGAATACTAAAAATTGCTCTAACAGAACACTGCTGATTAAACAAATACCGCAAGGAGGAGAAAAACGAATGTAGATTCTGTCTATTGCAGAAATAGGCTGCAGTCTACCTTCTCAAAAATTGTGGAGCTTTGATCAACATGAAAAGGTTTCATCCGGGGAAGTATTATATTGACCGGCATGACCTGCATACACTAATACACAATTGATCTCTTTAGTTCCAGTACAACATACCACCACTACTTTTTAACCTTATCAAATCTAATCGTGTTACGTGAAACAGTATTGTTTTATAAATAAGCCATGTAATATTCAAAATAAATTAAAATACAACTTAAGGCAAGCATTTACAAACATTGAATATATTAATTAACATAAAAATCACAATTTCATTATACATTGACATAATATTTAAAATATTTTCATTAAATTAAAGAAATAAACAAAATAAATTAATATTAATAGTAGATTTTCAATTATTGAATTTTTTCGACTTTTACATTAGTAGAGGATTTTAAATTAATTAAAAATGGACTTTCTTGTCCCGGTATAAAAGTAGATACCATAACATCATAAACACCTGCCGGTAAACTTTCTAAATCTAAAACACAAAAGCCTGAACGATAATTCCCTGTGCTTTTCTTCTTAAACGGTGCGGTAACTGTTGGATCTTCTAGTGAAATATTTGTAATTTCAATTCCAACTTGATAAACTTTTGGTGCTCTTAGCTCTATGATTAATATTGAATAATCTTTTGGACCTATAGTTAAACGATATTTTGGATTATTTCTATACGTTAAAGGATGATTTTGACTTCCTCCTGCATTAATACTGTTCCATTCACCACTAAACTCATGACGATAATGATAGTTATCATTAATTTTATGTAAAAAAAAACTAGTCCGACAATAAGCTCGTAATGAATAATAAATTGTAGTGCATTTTTCATACTGTGAGACAACTAAA
Organism: Diogma glabrata; assembly: GCA_963693315.1. NCBI lineage: Eukaryota > Metazoa > Arthropoda > Insecta > Diptera > Cylindrotomidae > Diogma > Diogma glabrata. The sequence continues at coordinate 144,525,033 of OY856187.1, forward strand.
GTGTAACTAAAACAATTAAAAAAAAGATATTATTTACAAATAATAAACGCTTCTAATACTATTTCACTTACGTTCTCTCTGAATTCGGATCAAGTCGAATTTTACACAAATAATGAGGACTGTTAATTCTAATTCCATGTATATAAGGATGCGGTTCGTCTAAAATTTATAAAATATATTACACATTGATGATTATAAATTATCTATCATAATTATTGGTTTTATCAACTTACATGGATAATATATTCTCTTTCCGTTATTATTATAAACCAAAATGGTTATATATTCTCTATTTTCCCGAAAATCTTCAATAGAAGTGATATGTCTTGTTAATAATATCCATACAGAGCCATGCCCGGCAGGCACACTTAATGTATATTGTGGATTGTCACCAATTGTATATGCATCTTTCGTTGGTCCAACTCCAGCACTCCAACTCCTTAAATGATAAAAAACGTTTTAAAATTTTAGGAGAGTTTTGGAAAACAAATTCCTTACGAATGGATACAGTATGTATATTGGAACAACTTTGGATCCCAGCTCAAATAAAACACATCAAAAAATTTTACAATTGATGTATAATCTATCCAAAAGACACCATTATCAATTTTTGAAGCTAGATTTGGGTCGTAGTTCAATTCTTCCATGAGCTCAGGTGTCCAATGAATAGTGTCGAGCTCTGAATAATTTCCACGCCATCTTAAATGTGACCATGGATTTTTCAAACGAACTAATTTAACCCCATTTACAATTTTTAACGATAACAAAGCATAAGCATGTGTTGCAACGAGTCCTGTGCGTTCAGCTTCTGCATCTGATAAATCTCCCGTTGCAACTGTAATTAAACATCGTCCCGCTGCATGTCCTTCTAAAAGACGATTGAATACAGCATCTTCATTAAAATCAGCATCAGTTGATTTGATTACTACTCGTTCTGGTATCCAACCAGTTAGTGCATGTAGATCGATATTACTATTAGAACCAGGAAAATCATATCCTCCCATTAATTTCATATAAGCTTTTTCCAATAATGAAACCCAAAACTCGTTTCGATTACTTGAATATGAGCAAAGAAGATCGTTATATCTTCCTACTGGAAGATAATCGTCAATAACAATTTTACGCGGAACTCCATTAACGTGTAAACGTACCGAATATTTTCCACTAGAATTATAAATTGGTTCATCTTTCGAATTTCGAGGATAAATAATTGATGTAATCAAACGTTTTCCAAATTTTTTTTCATATAATGCAGCAACAGCTAATGAAGCAACAAAACTGCAATCTGACACAACAGTTTGCTTAATACTATAAAAATCTACATTTGACCCAGAGACCATTTCAGGCTCGCTACATAACTCACTGATTCGAACCCATGAACTAAGATAATGTTTTTGTTTTGGAGCTAATTCTAAATATCCGTTTTTATCCGTATACGGTATTGAATAATTAAAGCGATCCCTTATATCAACATCCATAAAGGGAACGAAAACTATATTATTTATATTTGATGTATGTTGAAGTACCAATAATTCTTCATGTGTATAAGCGGATCCCATTCCAGAGCTATTTAGATTTTTCGTTGAAGCTGGTGAACTATTTGGTGATCTATAAGAATCAGAAACTCTTGTCTCTGTATTCCTGACTAATCCTAAGGAACGACTAGGTAAGCTAGGTGATGTGAGTGTTGAAGATGAACTTAATGTTTCTGATTTAATTCCTTTCAATATTTCAGCACGATCTAATGCATCTTTAGCATAACGGTTGAATTTTTCTTTTGATTTTGGACTTTCTAATTTTAAAATTTCTTCAACTGATTGAGCATATAAAGCTATTGCATTTTCTTTATCATTCGCTGTATCAGCGTCGATCGCTAGTTTTAATAAACGTACACATTCTGACTCACTCATTATTTGTTTATTACCTAAAATGGTTTAACAATACTTTTGGTTAATTTATTTTTAAAAATTTAAAAATTTTAATTTTTGGTGCCCTAATTTATAACTATATACAAATTGTTTAATAATTATAGAAGTAAAGTCAACAATTTTCAGGATTTTTTTATAAATATTTACAATGTCATTATTTTCAAATGACGTTTATAATACACAATTTGGGACAGATGTTAAGAGCTATGCGTCGTTATCGAACACTACAAAAATATAATAAGGCATACGATGCGTTCAGTTTAATCGATAAATAGCAGATGTTAACGCCAGCATTAAAATATATACATATAGTACATAGAATTTTTTTGCCAGCGAATTTTTGACAGATAGGACGCAGCAAGAGATAAAAGATGAGACAAAAAGTAAAACAGAGATGTGTTATTTATTTTGGGATAAATTTGTTTTCAAAACAATTATATTAGTTAAATTTCTACTTCTAGTTCGTACCATTTGTTTGTTGTGATATTTGTTTCCATACGCGTTGTTATTTTTATTATAATTATTTTTAATTATCAAAATTTTGTTACATTGCCTACAAAATCAATAATATTTTTACTAGTTTTTGGTTTTCTATTATAATTGGTTGAATTTCAATAGTAATTTATTAATTTTATGCGTTTTTTTTATCATTGAAATGGACAAAAACGCATAAACCCCTATGACCCCAATAGTTTTTTTTAATATTTTAATCGAGACACTGAATGTGCAAACAATATGCGTATGTGCAAACAATATGCGCATAACAAACAAATTTCGTGTTCGCTGGCAAAAAAATTCTACTATACATATATATGTTTATCGATATATACCGGGTGATTTTTTTAACCTGAAACTTTCAAATATCTCGAAAAATAAAAATAAGCACTCTACGGAAAAAATGTCTATATTCAAAATTTAATCATTCCGCGGTGGAAACACATTAGTGCAAACACATAGCCCCCGACCCTTTCTCTTTGTAGGTCGGCGGGGGTAGCTTTGAATCTAAAATAGGAACCCCAATTTTTTATTGCAGATACGGATTCTACGGCTAAAAGTACGTACGATTTGACTAAAAACATTTGTTCGATTCATGATAGATGGCGCTGTAATCGACGAAATTCAATTTTTTTTGATTTCTTTTACTAAGAACATATGCCTACGATTTTGTAGTACATTTGAAATAAAAAATTTCACGTTTTCATTGTAAAAAGTTTATTAATGTAAATGGCTGGTGAATAAACAAATTTTAGCTTAAAATAAATGTTCAAAATGATGGCCTTCGACTTCAATGCACTTATTAATCCGCTCTTCAAATGACTGTACACAACTGAGAAGTGTGTCTGCTTGAATTTCGGCACAAGCATTTTTGATTCGCCCAATCATATTCTCACGTGTTGTTGGTTCTTGTTTGTAAACTTTCTCTTTGAGATAGCCCCACAAAACGAAATCTGGCGAAGTAAGATCTGGTGATCTGGCAGGCCAACTTACATCTATCATGAATCGAACAAATTTTTTTAGTCAAATCGTACGTACTTTTAGCCGTAGAATCCGTATCTGCAATAAAAAATTGGGTTTCCTATTTAAGATTCAAAGTTACCCCCGCCCACCTAAAAAGAGGGGGCGGAGGACTATTTTTTGCACTAATGTGTTTCCCCCGCGGAATGATTAAATTTTGAATATAGACATTTTTTCCGTAGAGTGCTTATTTTTCGAGATATTTAAAAGTTTCAGATTAAAAAAACCACCCGGTATATGTTGTATATTTATATTAAAATTATTCAGTAATCAGTATGCCTGTTCAGTACATGACTACCTGTTACGTATATATAAATATATATATATATATATATATATATATATATATATATATATATATATATATATATATATATATATATATATATATATATATATATATATATATATATATATATATATATTATATATATATATATATATATATATATATATATATATATATATATATATATATATATATATATTAGCTAGCTACTTCACTGGAAGAACTCTGGTCTATGATACCGAAGCAGGTTCTAAGAAGTACGATATAATTAATATGGGATAAGTGTGACCCAGGGATCGGTCCTTAGACCACTGTTATCTAAAATCATGTACGGTGGTGTTATCAAAGTACGAGTGCAAAAACAACAACGATTATCAGCTAGACAGATAACTTTTTCAACTGTACCTAGCATAACTGAACAATACAGGACGAGAGTTGGCCCTGGTTAAACATTCCAATTCAAACCCGTTGAATCCTATTAAATCCAATATATTTTCAATAGGATTAAATCGGATTGAATTGGTTTAATAGGAAGACTTCGATCTACCAATTAAAATTCAATCGGAATGAATGGGATTCAACAGGAAAATATGTTCTATAGGATTCTAATGGAAATTTCCAATTGAATTTCAATCGGAAATTAAGAGATTCAATAGGAAAAAGGAACTTAGAAAAAAATTAAACAATCTTATGAATTTAACAGGATTTAATTGGAAAAGATTTAATAGGAATGAATAGGATTAATCGGAATTCTGCAATGGAAATTTCCAATTAATTCCTATTGATATACATTTCCTATAGAATCCTATTCATTCCGGTTGAAAAATAAAATAGAGATATTTAAAAGGAATGAATAGGATTGTATTGGAAATAGATTTTTTGAATAGGAACTAATTGAAAATTCCCAATGCAGAATTCCGATTAATCCAATTCATTTTTTTCAATTGGTTTCAATTGGAATGTTTAACCAGGGGGCCTAGGCCTGCTCTTGCAGGGCTTATGCCAAAAACGCATGACTTGCATTTTTGTCATAAGCCCAAGTTTAAGTAAATAGTTTGTTCAATCACTTGTATGTTTTTGAATTATCGATTGATCTATTGTCAATTACAACATGCAATCTTTATCACTTTACAACTATAACCAACATTGGAGAGGAATATAATTCCAGGTAGCTATGCAGAAACAGGAACCTTGTGCAAGAAATTGAAGATTTGCACAAATCTGCTGTGAATGACCTCACTTTTGTTCAAAGCATCAGGCCACAGGTGAACAAAGTGGGCCAGACTTCACCGACCTTGAAAGCAAGTTTCGACGAAACATCAAAAAAACTGGAAATTGTGAGGTCATGAAAGCACTACTGCCTTCGCCGAAAAAAGTAAAACAGCCAAAATCATCTTGAAAGAACCTAGATCAAGATCCGAGCAGAACGTGATCAAATCGAAAGAACGGCATGTCGAGCCCATGAACCAAAACGTGCTCGCTGTGGTAGCTGTGATAGCAACCCGGGAGCAGACGTAAAAGAAGGAGCAAAACAACGCGTCCTGTTGAGCCTACGTGAAACGAACCACGCAAACCTAGAAAAAGAGCACCACGGTTGGATGCTCTAATAATCTCTAGATCTAGGAAGAAAAGCTATGCGCAAATCTTAAAAGAGATGAAAGCGAACCCGAACCAAAAGAGCTCGAGGATTGTGTCACTAAGACTAGAAAGACAGCTAAAGGCGAGGTGCTTCTTGAACTTAAGACAGGTGAACATAATCAAAAACTGAAAGAGCACGCAGAGCTAGCACTCAGAGACTCGGCAAAGAGCCCCAAGAAATCATGAGCACTATGAGTAGTGCCCAGTAAAGTAGTAAAGAATTGCGGAAAGCAATTGTTAATGGTAAGGGAAGACATACACTACAACTAATATATTGAACTGTAGTAGAATCAATTCTAACGTACTGCTCGGCTGGTTGGTACGGGCGGACCAACGTAAAGCATGTTCAACAGTTATTGGGCGCTCAAAGGAATATGTTGCTCCACATGATCCGAGGCTATGCAACCATATCTACAGCCTCATCTCAGGTCATTGCGGATTCAATCCCTATCGATCTTCTCCTTAAGGAAAAGGTCAGCATATACAACCAACTACTCAGTTCAAGTTATACAAATGATAGGAAATTAATAAAACAGGGTGCGCGCCTAGAGACGCTCAGTAGCTGGAAAGCACGCTGGGAAGTCTCTGATACGGGAAGGCATACGTATCTATTTATCAGCGACACAACTTTCATTCTCCGAAATCCAAAGGTGGCTATAACCAGTCCTATGGTTCAGTTCATCACTGGACACGGCAAATTTAGAGAATACCTAAAACTGTTTGCGTAACAAACGACGGAAATCGCGGTACCTGCGATGTGGATGAAACTGCACTGCACGTTCTTCTGAACTGTTCCGATTACGAAAACTTACGGTGCGATTTTAGATCGCACCTAAATGGAATTGTCACCCTGACAGTAGATACAGTAGATACGCTCATTAGGTCTAACCCCTCAGGTTAGACAAACGAAGCTCAAAAGATAGTAAAGCATGCTTTAAGCATGTACACCATTAACCTCCTCGAGGTTAGGGATAGGAATCGAGCAACCTAAACATCTTATCACTGAGGTAATAAAATACTATTTCTAATAGCTACACAGCATTAACCACACACAGTTGCGTCGGCTAATAAATGGTTGAGCACATGGCAACCTCTGTAAAAGTTTTTTAACTAAGAACAGTGAGACGAGCGAGTTAAGTTAAGAATGGTAGTAAGGGAAGATCATTCCAGTATCTTATAGATGAAGTTCAGAATAACCCATGGGGAAGTGCGTACAAAATTGTACTCACTAAACTAAAGGGTGTTCAATCAGCTGCACCAGTGTGCTCAGATATAATGGCTGAAATTGTGTCTGGCATTTTTCCACACCATGGTGACTTCTCCCTACCTCGTTACCTGCAAATTGAGGATAACTCAATTTCGACTGTCACCACTGAAGAGATTCTTAAACACCGAATTATTGGAATTTGTATTTATTGTATCACACCAACGAAATGCGTATTTTTGTATTACACGAACCCAGAATTATGAACAAAATCAATAGAGTTCCAAATAATTTTCATTCCTTTAAAATTTAATTGTTTTTGGAGAAAATATGTCATACTGCTTAAAATATGTATTATTTTTCATTAGGCGTGATGGCATAAAATTGTTGTACCGTTTTTCGTGACGGGAAAAATCATTTGTTTTTTCAATGAAGTCGCACCTATAGATGTTTCACATAAAGAAGTTCAGAAATATTTACTTTTTACAAAACCAATAATAACCCGATCAGAAATTAGTCTGAATACAGTTAGGGTGTGATCAGGGTTTTATCAGTCCAGAAAGGGCAAGGCCTGAATTAGAATACCCTTTCAGGGTTGACTTTATTTGAATATAGCCGGTCCTGATTTGGTTTTTCGTATTTGAGGCCTAGTTGGGCTATCTGATCAGGGCTTAATACAAAATACCTTAATAGGGTCCCTATTTAATTGTACACGGCAAACTTGACCAGGCAGGCCCTCGGACTATCTCAATTAGGGCATAATAGGCAAAAGCGTTACACTAATGATCAGGGCTAACAAGCGTGCATTGGAGCTGATTAATGATCCATTGATAACATCAGGTATGGATTCGCTGCATCATAGAAGAGTGGTTGGAGCACTACACTATGGCGCTATACTAAATTTCTGCTCGGGAATTTTGTTACAAAAATCATTGTATTAAAAGTAAATGCTTGTTTTCTCAATATGCAAACATCGGTGGTTATTACAGTATATTCTTTTACTTATATCATATTTTACTTATAGTCTTTTACACATATCAGCAGTGATTTTGGAAGCCTTTTGATTCTACTTTATAAAAAATAGTCAAATCGTAGTAAAAACAACCAAAAGGCTGTACAAACCCCGTTCCAAGTTTTGGTTTAGGTTGAAACTATAATTTTAACTATAACAAATTAAATTCTTGTATCTGTGGTGTTTCAATTATTTTTTAAATTAAATTTGGCAACCGTTTTGAAACACAAATGGTAAGACAAAACATAAGAAAGGGATACTGTATTATCCAAGTATGCTCACAACTTTTTTTCTTTATTTTCTCTTTCTTAGCATGACGTCACTATTTGCCAAAATATGTTATCCTTCTTTGTTTTTGCGTTTTCTAAAAGAATAAAGTGCTTGCACATGACAAAAACGTTTGCCGGATTGCTAGTAATGATTTTCTAATTTTTGATTAAACGAAAACTTGCTTTATTTGGATATTATGTCAAATGTATGGTAAATTAGAATACCTATCGAATAAAATAAACAAAGCTTTTTATTAAATCAATTTTAATTGATGATTTTTCCAAAAATCATTTTGCACGATTTCTACCGGCAATAGAAATAAAAAAATCGTTCATAATGCCCGATTTATAGTCGGTAACGTTAACTTAACGTTAACTTTAACTTAACCGTAACTTAAGACACTACAAAATTTTGATTTATAGTCGGTAAGAAATTACGTATTCTTTGACGTTTAGGCCCGCTATACACTTGAGCTAAACTATGCGAACTATGTTTTTATAAAAATAATGTTTTAACGCGAATAATATTTTTTAAACAGAATGTAATGAATGTATTGTTTCCTTTTTTATTTTTTTTTTTTAAATTATTTGTTTCCGTAATGTTTTTTTGTATAACAACGTTGTATACAAAAAACATAGTTCGCATAGTTCACATAGTTTAGCTCAAGTGTATAGCGGGCCTTAATTTGATATTAATTTTGGTTTTGTAATCAATTTTATAAATCAATCAATTCTATAAAAGTAACAAACTGATTTTAAATCAAAATTTAAAATAATAAAATTCGAAATAAACATTTGATACAAAATTTAAAAATAAAAAAATTTATTTTCATTTTAATTTCGTGCTAATTATTTGTCTTTAAAGTCACTCTTTTTATATCCTTTGCATTTTTTAATAAATAAAATTTTATTTTTATGGACACTTGCGATTAAATATTAGTTTTCTTCAGTTTTTATACTAAACGTCAAAAAATCCTTAACAAAATCTTTAAGATAGAATGAAATGATCTTTACGTTAAGTTAACGTTAAGTTTGCGTTAACGACTATAAATGCTCTAGTGCATTTTCATACATTTGTACTTTACGTTAAGTTAACTCCATTGGGCTCCATTGTGGGCTCCATTGGAAAGAATGATAAAAAAGCGTCCCAACAACAACCAGCTGGTGTTCGTCGAAGAGGAAGACCTAGACAACGCTGGCGTGATGACATCATCCAAGACCTTCGTGATATAGGATGTCGAAACTGGGGTCAACTGGTCATGGAACGAGATGATTGGAAGCTGGTGGCACAGACGGCAAAATCCCTTCATGGGATGTAAACGCCAGAGAGAGAGAGAGAGTTAAGTTAACGTTAAGTTAAAGTTACCCACTATAAATCGGGCATTAAGTCGTTGCCACATGACAAAAATTTTTGCCGGATCGCTAGCAACAATTTTCTAATTTTTGATTAAACGAAAACTTGTTTTATTTGGATATTACCCCAAATGTATGGTAAATTAGAATACCTATCGATTAAAATAAACAAAGCTTATTATTAAATTAATTTTAATTGATAATTTTTCCAAAAATCATTTTACACGATTTCTACCGCCGATAGAATTAAAAAAATCGTTTATAAATCTCCACTGATTTATTGGAGAATTATGAACAATTTTCGTCAAATTATGACCGATTTTTTTTATCGTTCGGATATCGTTCATTTTGAAAGTTTAGGTTTTTGTGATTGTTTATAATTTACGTTGAGTTTGTTTTAAATTAAAATTTTAGGAATATAATTACATTCATAGTAAAAATCTTCATTTCATATTCAATATAACAATTCATATTTTATTTTGCAAACTTTCAGTTTTAGTGTTGTTGTTGTTGTAAATATCGCCAATAAATTTTTTGTTCATGTGGCACATTTTACTTAAAACGACGGAATTCGTTCGTTTATATGTTGCATGTGGCATGGCTTTAAATCTCTATCGATTTTTTGGAGAATTTTAACCGATTTTTGTAGAATTATGCCCGATTTTTTTTATCGTTCGGATTTAACCTCACATCATGGTATTTTTCATTTTGGAAGTTGTTTGTGTGATTATTTATAATTTACGTTGAGTTTGTTCTAAATTAAAATTTTAGAAGCATAATTACATTCATAATAAAATTTTTCATTTCGAATTCAATATATGTATTATTTTTTTGTAAACTGTCGCTTTTAGTGTTGTTGTTGTAAATATCTCCGATGAATTTTTTGTTCATGTGGCAAATTTTAATTAAAACGACCGAATTCGTTCTATATTTTGCATTTGGATTGGCTTTAAATTAAATATACCCTCCGGCATCGTTATCGTTGGTGTGGTATAAGGTAGAAACACAACACGGACGATAACGCTGGACGATAAAAAAAAACGTCTACAATTTCGCTGTTGTAGCCACAACAAAGGCTTCAGCGTGAAAAGCTGTCAAAAATAAAATTACGCATAAACTAAAATACTTTGTTCTTTGTCAAAATGAATTTCACAAATTTCAATTTTAAAAATAACTGATTTTTACTAATAACTAAATAATAATAATTTTTCTACAAATAACTAATTTTAAAAATAAAATACAAAATACAAATTATGAAAATATATAAATAAATAAAACCGAACTTTGAACAAAAACTGAAAATTCAGTTGACAACTCAAAACAAAACGATTACAACTTCAGAAACGCGAAAAACATCAGAAAATAATATTTTTCAGTTGGCGGAACTGTCACAATAACATTAAAAATTACCCTTTCAGCCAATTAAAAATAAAATTGATATCTGGCAATAATCATCGCCGACGATAAATTAGAAATAGAATCTAAATTTTCTCCGACGAAAAAAACTTTTTCGTTAATCGCTGTAGTTGTGTTTGAAATGTATGTATCCTGTGTATTCTAATGTTACTAACGTTGTCGTCGGACGATTTCGCCCGTGTTGTGTTTCTAGCTATAGAATCTAAATTTTCTCAGACGAAAAAAACTTTTTCGTTTATCGCTGTAGTTGTGTTTGAAATGTATTTATCCTGTGTATTCTAATTCATGCTCTAGTTATGCCTATCTTCAACTACGCCATCGAAGTCTATTCAGGTTGTACATTGGATAACCTGTCTCGACTCACTAAATCCTTTAACTGGGCCGTCCGCTTTGTTTACAATCTCAAACCCCGCCAGCATGTTTCTAACTTTACGCACGACCTCCTGGGTACCTCCTTTTCTAACCACATCTCCACCCGTCTTCTACTTCTATTCTTCAAAATCATCAAATTTAACTGTCCCTCCTATCTGTTTCAATGGTTTCTATTTTGTCCTCCTTCCCTTCGAGTCCACAAAATTATCCTACCACTCATTTCGTGTAACTCCTGGGCACTTTCCTACTCTATCCGAACCTCCAAGCTCTATAATAACCTTCCTGCTCCTCTTAAAAAGTTCAACATCTCCCCCTCCACTTTTAAAACTAAAGTCCTTGACTTCCTCAACAAACTTTAACCTCGGCTACTCCATTTCTCCAGCATTCCCTTTCACTTGCCATCCCAATTCTCCATCTCCATCTTACTTGACCTCTTTCCTTTGTTTACGAGTCGTATCCCTCACCCCACTTCAACCCTACATCCCTTCCTCTACCCCCTCCCGATCCTCAACCCCCTAATTTTGTCTATTACTATTATTATTATCATTTTCTTTTGAAATTGAAATCTGAAATCTCTCTTATGTAAGTCTGAATTTGTAAATCTCATATTCTTTTAAACCTGAAATACTATATATATATATGAAATACTATAATATATACTATAATATTGATTCTCTAAATCCAACATATACTCATATTTGCAAACACATAAAAACAAATAAAAATAAGATAATACATAATCCACAATCAATAACACATAACAACGAACCATAATAAAAACCAAATAGTACAGACAACAACCATCGTAATCGGTTATTGAATTAAAATATTAGTTAATTATCAAATATCGATTATTTTCAATTAAACCAACTATATCAAGATAATCAGATTGGCGGGAATGTCAACATTAAATGTTTACAAAATTTTTTAATTTAGTTTAATTTGTATGTCCATTTTTATTTAATTTATTAATTTTATTTTTATTTTAATTTTGGTTTTTACGTTTCGTTTTTTTCAACAATTTATAAAAAAGTTTTTAATAACATAATATATATGTAGATGTAATAGTAAGAAATTATATGTAAATCAACTGTGCTGTTAATTAGATGTTATGTTTTCATACTAGAACCAATAGCGACAATACTTTCTCATTACAAGGTAAATTAATTTTATTTTATTTTATTTTGTGTTAATGATAGAATAAGAAACTATATATATTGTTGTAATTTGTAGATCACTGAGGATGAGGACAAACAATCCTCGAAATATTTGAAAAATTAAATAAATTGAGCAAAACTCAAAAGATCTAATGCTTATAGGTGTTTTCATTTAAATTAAATAAAAACTACCAGAAGACAGTATAGACTATAATATATATTTTGTTACTTATATTTATAATTTTATTTATATTTTAAATTTAAATTTTTTTATATTTTTATTTTTACATATACCAATTTGTTATTATTATTTAAGAATATAACTGTAATTTTTCTGGGCAAGAATTGGGCCTTGGCCTGTTTGCCATCGCACTATGAATAAATAAATAAAATAATGTTACTAACGTCGTCGTCGGACGATTTCGCCCGTGTTGTGTTTCTAGCTTTAGTGTGAAAACGCTGGGTGTAAAACTCTACAAATACTACGTTTCCATGACAGAGTTAACTCGAATTAAGAGTTTCGTTGAGTTAAAAACATGGCGGCGCTAATCCGTATCGTTTCCATGATAATATAAAAATTTTTGGAGTTAGCAAAAATTGTGTATTAAAATCAGTGTTTCGAACCCAAAAAAATTTGGGTGCAGGTTCAGGTTCGGGTTCAATACATTAAAATTTAGTAGGTTCGGGTTCGGTTCGGGTTTGGGTTCGGGTTCAAATTTGTTACAAAACAAACAATTTTTTCGAATTTTTTTTATGAATTCATTATTTTTTTATGTTACATTACCTACCCTATTTATGTTATTCATATTTATTTTGAAAAAAAAATTTCATTTAAACGTACAAATAGAATATTTCTTAATGACTCATTAGAGAGATGCACTCTTCGTGAAGCTAAAATAAATTTAAGTGCAGAAAATGCTCTCTCAACACTGACCTGAGTTGCCGGAACAGCCAATATAGGCTGAGCAGCATCATATAATAGGGGAGTATCAATATTTTTTTTGTTCAAAGAATTCTAAATTTTTTTTTTCTTTAGAAATTCTGGGATTGGTGTCATAAACTTCGAATTCGTTTTTAGTGCAATAGCAAGTGTGGATTACTTGTTGACATATATTGATAACAAATTCTTTTCCTTGCTCTTCAACAGCTCTTCTTGCATGTCTGCTCCATCATCATTATCGAACCAAAAATAAAATTATTATCGTTAGCATTTTCATTCGTAGGCTCGCCAGTTGTTTGTGATTCCGTTTCAGGTTCTAAATGTAAATATTTTATTTTTTTTATGGTTGTCCAAATTCTGCTTTTTTTTTTAAGGCGTTCATGCTCCATGTAGGAGCGTTGCCAGGTTGATCAGCTTTGAATATTCACCACGGTCATGCGCAACAGCGACATAATTACCATGGCAGCCGATTTTTTTAAGGTCGTTTATTACGTCAGTCTCCCATTGTAGGGTACTAACGTACATTTTTCTAATCATTCCAGACTGTGATCAGTTCGTAGAACATGCTCAAACCAACATAGGCGTATTCAGGGGGGGTGCGAGGGTGCATATGCACCCCCTTAAAAGGCCAAAATCAACACCATAATTATGCTATTGAATCACTTCAGATGTGTGATAAAGTACTTTATCCCAATGTTTTTAAATTATTAAAAATTTTAGTGACGTCACGACATGCACTTCAGAACATTCATTTTCAACTTTAAAATATTTAAAAAGCTACTTGCGAAATTCTACTTCAGAAAACAGATTGAACGGCCTTTCATTACTTTATATATACAAAAATATAAAAGTAGATGAAGAAGTGCAAAATATTTTGCAAAAGAATAAACGAAAATTAAACATTTGTTTGTAAAATATATACAAAAGTAATTATATTGTAGTGATACATATTAAATATTATAAAAGAAATAAATGCAAATTTGCGTACATAGTTTTTATTATTTAATTTAAAAAAATGCACCCCCCCAAAAAAAATCCTGGATACGCCACTGCAAACCAAGCAATCCTATTAGAACGAATACAACCTATTATATCAGGACCCTCAAGAAGGTCTCTGATCTCAAAGTTATATCGGGTTCTATACTCTCCATCGTCTGTCTTAAGTGGAAATTCTGGTTTTAGCCCTGGCAATATTCTCATCATTTAAGAGCACTCTAAATCTAGGATCTAAATACATCGCAGCATTTAAAAGTTCATTATCAATAAACGATTTTTCCCGTCTAAGAACATTTGTGTACAGATCCGCACCTAATTTTTTATGTTTTTCCAAATCTAACTTAAATTTCCAATATAGCCCATAAAAATCTCCTAAATTCATTTGTTTATTTTGCAACTTTAAAGTTAACGTTTTAACTGGCTCGAAAATCTCAACGAAATCCGAATTAAATTCCCACATTTTGCTATCCATTATTAGTGCAGAATCTATGAAATCTGAGGAAGTTTTATATCCAATAAGCGTTGGAGCATATCGAAAGTGGAATTCCATCTAGTTGGACAATCAAGCATAGCCTTCTTTAAACCTAATCTTTTTGCTAAAGAAACTTTGCTAAGCGCCCTCAGCTTTTTAGAATAATCTCTAAATATATTGATATTTTTATTAACTGAAGATATTGTGTCGTAAACTGCCAACTGGAGAGTATGAGCCACGCACCTAAAGTGAATTATATTGTTGTATAAACTGGACAATATGTCACCATCTATACCTGGTAGTGTCACTTCAGTTATACCAGTCTTTAATGTACTACGACCAGTCTTACTATCTAAGTTTTTTATACTTCGATGAGTATTTACTGAATCAGGAATATAAGAAATACCAAATTGAAAGCCTTGTATTACATAGCAAAAAAATACAATGTTGCCTGTACAAAAGCAGGAATAACAAAGCTATTAAGGAGATTAGGTTTTGTATATAAAAAGCTAAAGGTCGTACCCGGCAAGCTTGATGTAGATAAGCAAGAACTATTTAAGCTAGAATATAGTTTGTTGGAAGGTAATCTCAAGGCTAAAGAAGCTATATATTTTATGGATAGCGTTCATCCTCATTCCTTCTTCGTTTGCAGTTAATAATTCGTCTTTCTAATCTTCTACTTCGGAAAGGTCAGTAACTTCAAATTCACTTCTTATTAGTTCAGTCGCTTTGATCATGTTTCTACCATTATCAGATGTAACAGAGTAAATTTGATTTAATTTTATGCCATAAGATTGGATCAGTTCTACTA
This sequence comes from Diogma glabrata, assembly GCA_963693315.1. Taxonomy (NCBI): domain Eukaryota; kingdom Metazoa; phylum Arthropoda; class Insecta; order Diptera; family Cylindrotomidae; genus Diogma; species Diogma glabrata. The sequence continues at coordinate 144,540,405 of OY856187.1, forward strand.
TGACATTTTTAATGTAATTTCCTGTTTGTCTGTCTTCAACTTCGTACATTGCTAAGGTTCTCAAATTGATTTTTTCATGGCTAATGTGCTGAGCATTTATACCAAATACGCTTCTACCAAGCCGGGATGCGGAATCAATTTTAATTGATATTAATTTTCTTTGAATTTCTCCTTTAGTTTTATCCTTTACTTCATTTGCTTAATTATTTACTAGATCCTTAATATTTCAGTTTTAGCGTCTTCATTATCGGTCCTATAATATCGTGCATCCCAGAATCTTTGAAAATTGTAAACGGGCGTCCATTAACGGTGACTAATTTAACGCATGCATCAGTGAAACATTTTGATGACATATTAATTTTAATTTATTTGCAAAAATTTTCAATCGAAACTAAATTCTCGTCTACCATTTTACTTTTTTTAGTGGTTCCAGATGTAGATGGTTTACTATTCATCTTTTCTGTAATAGTACGATGTTCATCCGGATGTTTTCGTTTAATATGTCGACCGAGATTTGCAGCATGTTTACCTTTCATAACAAGCGAGCATTTGCTACATATAGACTCATCTTTGATAAAATTATATAAAAATTCTGCGAAATATGAAATTTTTTACGCAAACTTCCTAAATTTCCTATATTAAAAATTGAACCTGAACCGCGTTTTTGATTGGGTTCGGGTTCACATAATTTTAAAAAAAATCTTGCTCCGGAGCGGGTTCAGGGTTCGGGTTCGGTTCGGGTTCGAAACCCTGATTAAACTACATTAAGTGATGACATTAAGTGAAAAATACAAAAAGAGATTTGGTTACGACGAAAAGATTGGATATTTTACTAATGTTTTTTATTATTAATTTACTAGTTTTTTTCTTGAATAATTTCAATTAAAATTTTATTTTCCTCTTCACTCCAAAACACTCGCGACGCCATTTTTACTTTTTTGTTTTGTGTTTGTTTTTTTTTGTTAACCTTCTCTAATCGCGCTACTTTCGTTGAGTTAAGAAATTTAACGCAAACTCCGTTTCCATGACGAGATAATCCCGGTTAACTCGGTCATGGAAACATAGTAAAATATTATGAATTGTCTCCAAAAAAATCTATACACATCCCTGATAAACAAATGACACAAAGTTTGTTTGGTTAATGTTTTGTATGGAAAACGTTTTATTATAAAAAATTTAAAAATCAATTTTAAATATAAAAGATACGTCCAAAATTGAATTTATTTAATGATGTAAGTAAACATTTCATTTGTAATATAAAATCTTGTAAATTGTTTAAGTTCATGAATTATGCCCGTAGAATAGAAATGCCTTTGTGGAAGCGTCAATAAAATGAAACTTAAAAGTATTGCTTTTATGAAGCATATATCAACTGTGTTTATGTCATATTTAATTGCATAATGCATAGGACTTTAACTTAAACAAATATGCAGAATAAATACAGTAGATAAATGCCGGCATTTAGCGGCTTACAAAATGTATTTTTACAGAAAACTTCTTTTAATTTTAGGGCTCTTGTAAAACCAAAGTCGGAACTAACCCCCGAAGAGTTAGCAAGACAAGAAGAAGAAGAGTTCAATACAGGTCCGCTATCGGTTTTAACACAATCTGTAAAAAACAATACACAAGTTTTAATTAACTGCCGAAATAATAAAAAACTATTAGGCCGTGTGAAAGCATTTGATCGTCATTGTAATATGGTATTGGAAAATGTCAAAGAAATGTGGACAGAAGTTCCAAGAACAGGAAAAGGAAAGAAAAAAGTCAAACCTGTCAATAAAGATCGTTTTATATCAAAAATGTTTTTACGTGGTGATTCTGTAATACTAGTTTTAAGAAATCCTTTGGCAACGGTTGCAGGAAAATAAGATTTAATTTTAGGTAACGGACTTTTTAAGATAAAATTTTTTTTCTACCATCAGCTGAACTGTATTATTTAATTGAATAAAAAAAGAATACGATTTTTGGAATGATTTCTATATTTATTTTAATTCGAATTGTTTGTTAAACAATGCGATTACGGTATATTTCAGTATTTTACTAGGCACTATAGTTATATAGTGAATTCTTTTCGACTGTATTGAATAAGTTCCAACATCGAATTCAAAACAAAATATTTCGATAATTCGGTGTTGGGAACTGTCCATGGCAATTACAGTTCGACCGAAGCGCAATTCATACCCAAAATTACACAGGTTCATCAGTAAAGTATTTATGGAACCAATTTGGAAGATAAAATTAAAACAATTTTTGGTTCGGATTTTTTTTTGTAAAAAAAGAATTTTTCATTCTCGAATATCTCGAGTTCCATGAATTTCAGCCATGTTTTTTATAATTTTGTTCCACAAAATATACGTTTGGATTCCACACCAAAATGAATTTCGCAAAAAATTTTATGTTAAAATTCAGTCGTGCGGCTTCACTTCTCGTAGATCTATCATTCAAACAGTCAGTGTGAGGCAATTGGAAAATTAATATATAAATATATATTTGTAAGTTTTATTTCAAACATTGTTTTGTAATATTTATAAAATTGATTCTAGTTAATTAAAATAATATTTTAACAATTTATTAGCTAATATGAAGTTATATTTGTCTCTTTTTCGTGTTATTTTTTCTTAATTTTAACCATGTGGTTTTTTTTTGGATATCTTGAAAAACTATTGCGCAGAAATATATTTATAAAAAAACAATTTGCATAGACATTTATTTAAATAAAACTAATTTTGATTTACTTCAGTTCTTACTTATTGTACCTATGTAACTTATTTAAATATATTTTAGGTAGATTAACTGAAAAACAATGAGTGAAAAACCTGTATTTGTTGAAGAATTGGGGGAATCTGGCGGTGAAGATAAAGATGAAGAGAAAGCCGAGTCATGGTTCGTTTTTAAAATAAAATATTTATATTATAATTTAAATAATCCCGTTATTAATTTTAGGCCTGCATTTATGTCTCCTGTGATTCGACGTCAGTTTCTTCAACACATGGTGAGATCACTACCGCCCAATACCCAAAAATGTATAAAAGCTTGTAAAAATCTACAATTGGAGCAGTTGAAACATGAAGTTCAATTTTATGAAGAGGTGAGTATTATATTTCTGAATAAAACTTATCTAATGTTTACTATCCAATACCAGGTTTATCAATTACAAAAAAAATATCAAGCTTTATATGATCCACTTCATGAGAAACGTAAATTGATTGTTTCCGGAGAATATACTCCAACCGAAGCTGAATCTGAGTGGAAGTTAGATGCTGAAGTCGACCCTGAAACATCCGAAGAACTAAAGAAATTGCCTGCAGAAGTTACAGCAAAATTAAACTTAAATGTAGATCCTAACGCAAAAGGTATTCCCGACTTTTGGTTAACTGTATTTCGTAACACAGAACTATTGAGTGAATTAATTCACACTCAAGATGAGGAAGTTTTAAAGAAATTGATTGATGTTCGATTAGTTTACAAAAATGAAGATCCAATGTCATATTTGGTTGAGTTTCATTTCGCACCAAATGAATATTTCACCAATGCAATTCTTACAAAACAATACTTTTTACGTACAACGTTAACTCCGGATGATCCATTTGCGTTTGAAGGTCCGGAAATTTATAAATGTTTAGGTTGCGATATTAATTGGAATAAAGGTATGAATTTGACAGTTAAAACTGTGAAAAAGAAGCAAAAACATAAGGCAAGAAATGCAGTACGCACTGTAACCAAACAAATTCCAATAGAATCGTTTTTTCACTTTTTCAATCCACCCACCGTTCCTGAAGATATGTCTACTCTTGACATCGAATCACAAACCGTAAGATTTTGAACCCGTTTCTTAAATATTGAATTTAAAGTTCTAAATTTTTAATTAAGGTTTTAACAACTGACTTTGAAATCGGTCATATAATCCGGGAAAGAATCATTCCTAAAGCTGTTCTATATTTCACTGGTGATATGATAGATGAGGATGATGATGAAGATTTCGAGGAAGAGGAGGAGGATGATGATGATGAAGAAGATGAGGACGACGATGATGATGATGAAAAGGATCCGCCTAAAAAAGTGGCAACATCCAACAAACATTCAAAAAATACAAAACCAGGATACCCTGCGGAATGTCCACAACAATAATGTTTACTTTATAATTTTTATACTTATTTTGTAATTGTGTTAGATTCTTTCAATCAAAAAAATTGTATAACAACCTATTTATGATTTCAATTTTTATAAACCAAAATTGTTATTAGATAAAAGCAAAGCATAAAATTATGTTCGTTTTAATTTCATTCGCTTACATTACTAACAAAATAAAACAAATTTTTATTGTTTAATTTTGAAATACTTAAGTGTTTATGGAATATGAAGAAACTTTATTCATGAAATCAATTCAATTTAAAAATATTTTGTTTTTAAATACGTTTTAACGCATGAGAGAAAACATTGAATTTATTGATTCTCACATGTATTTGGTTTTATTTGTTAATTGCCATCGACAATTTTAAAATAATTGTATGATTTTCACCTGAAAATATATTGAATACAATTGAACTCTTGAAATTACTCAGCAAAACTGGTCCACTTTATATTTTGCTTGCTTACAATATTCGTCTATTATGAAAGCGAAGCCGGCATTGTTTGTTATGTCAAATTCAAAAATTCATTGTTTATTTTTAAATTTATCATGACGGCAGACGGAGCCGCTTTGCAAAATTTTAATCAAGAATTAGTGAAATGTATAGTAAATTAATGTTGAACGTTTATATACTTTATTTGGTTTTATTTGTATTTCGTTTAGGTGTCGAATATTTGAAAACCCAAAGTGAACGTTTAGGTCAATGTATCAAAATATGTGAAGATGAAAAAACTAAAGTATATCCGTAAATTGTAATCTCGCACCAAGAAAAACTAAATGATTTCTTTATTCATTAGGTAGAAGATGAAATAACATCTTTAAATTCCAGACTTCAAGATATCAATAGAAATCTTATTCATAAAAAGAAAAAAAAGGAAGATTGTGACCGTATATTAGCTGAAACGGAATGCGGATTAAAAAAGGTATACATCCAATAAATTGTATATGCTCATTTAAAAAATATTTAATCGAACTTATTTTAATTCAAAATAGATTTTAGAAACATCAGAAATTCTTTTAAATGTTGTTCGTAAAGAAGCTACTGGTTTAAAAATTGAATGTTAAATTTTACACTGTTAAATTTATTTTTTATGTAATAAAAATCTTTAAAATTTAGTCTATTACTTTTTTGTAAAAATAACCAATGGAAATAACAAAAATTGATCTTTCGTAACTTTAAAATGGCTGAGAAGTGACGCTCTTTTATTTTGATTTTTAAAGTTTTTAATTTTTATAAAAAGGTTATTTTATCTAAATAAATGAATTAAAATGTTGACAACATTAGTGTAGTGTAAAAAAAATAAAGATATCTAAAATGAATATTATAATAATAATATAAAAATTGTGCAAAAGTTGAAAAAAAAAATATCTGTCAAAAAAAAAAAAATCAATATTTTTTTTTAAATAATAAACCTGTTTTTTCTTTTAATTACATCTTAAATAAAAGAGAAGATAAAAATAAAAAACACATAAAATAAAAATGAATTAAGAATTAATAAATTAAAACAAAAAAAAAATTGTAATCTTCGGATTTATCAAACCAATATTTTTCTTTGCTTCAAACTGGAAAAAGAAACTATTTTTATTAGTTTTTTAGATTTGTACTTCAATTAAATTCTGTAAAACATGAATGGTTTCTTCTATATTGTTTTATATTATGGGTTATCAATATTTGTTGAATATATAAAATCAGATCAAGGTGAGATGAAGTTCATTTTTGTTTTAAATGTAAATCCTTTTTGTTTTTTATTGTTGAAAGTCATATGTCATTAAACTATAATTTTTAAGACGTTGTGACGACATGACGATTGACCTTTTCTTTACTCATTAAAAAAATATAAATTGGTTAACAAATTAAATTTTCTTATATGTAAAAACAATGTTTTTGTATATTTTAGTGGTGCTACTTGATACAACAAAGGAAGCCACACTTGAGTGGACAAGATATCCTTATGGACCACAATCTCAAACTCCTGGGGTAAGTTGTGTGAAACTGACAAAAAAATCAATATCGTGGTCTACCTTTAAAGAATAACAAAAATATAATTTTCAAATTAAATCTGTTACATATTCATAATTTGTTAAAATTTTTAAAAAATTGATTACTATTCAAATTAAGGTTATTTGATATGCAAATTTAACATAGAGACAAGAAGATTTAGTTTACGTCCAATTAAGAAGAAAATTATGAATATTTTAATTCGTGAATAGCGATAATTATCTAAACTATATGCATTGATTAATTTGATTGTTTTTTTCTCTAACTTTTGTCATAAGCGGTTGTTTTCTCTTTGAAATATCATTTTAGTGGTAAATTTATTTATTTATTTACAATATTTTACATATGAGGCGAAAGCCCATAATAATGTACAGGAGAACTAAGATTAATAAAGAAAAATAAAGTTCAATCATATTCCATTAAGTATAATTTCTTTAGTATTAAATAGTCAGCTTAAAGCTCACCACTGGCAAATTCCTATGCTGGATAATATTGGATCGAGACATATAAAATAGAAACTTAGTAGCATAATTCAGTAAGATTTGGTGGAATTCAGCAATAAGGCCATGGCCCACAATATTGCACAGGAAACATGATAAGTAACAAGCCTCAGCTTAAACCAATAGACAAGGTTAGGCAGTAAGTCCAGATAAGATATTAAGAGAAGATAGTTCTATAACATAAATCGCTCAGGTAGGTTAAAAAAAAAAAAAAATTTGAATTAGGAAGAGGAAGAAGATATAAAGGAGTGGAGAGGAGCAGGACAGGGACAAAGAGCAGGAGTAGGACAGGATTTTGGATCATGGAGTCCCAGTAGAAACAAACAAATCAGATAGAAGGCATGCAAAAGGTCAACAACAGTGCACCATATCACACATAATCGAACAATATCCACTGTAAAGTTAAACAGTTGCAAGGGTCAGTGAGTTTAAGTGGTCGATCAGCCGCTTAGTAAAAAAAAGCTGATAGGCTAAACCTCTTTAAGGACTGCGGCAGTGAATTAAAAAGCTTGATGACCCTCTCAGAGTAGGACTTCGCCCAAAGATCGCAACTCACCCTTGGTACCACAAAATTGTGCTGTCGTCTAGAGCTTCACATCACAAACCATCTCAGTAGGTACGAAGGAGACCGAAACTTGACGAGGCGATAGAAATGAGAAAAGAGTCGCACGCTGGCATGATCTGCGAAGGAAGTCCTAAGAAGATCGTGGACAAAAGGGGATACATGCGCCCTAGGCTTTAAATTATATACAAATTTAGTGGCATAATTGAAGGCTCTCCGCAGTACCATGAAGGTATCATTCGTAGAACCAGAGACAACCTCAAGACCATAGTCGACAAGGGGTAGCATTAGTGACAGTACTAGCTGCTTCCTTATATGGAAGGGTAAGTAACAACTCACTACGTAGCCTCCTTAGAACACCAATAACTTGACCGGCCAGTGAGTTTACATGCGGCATTCAATCCAACCTGTTATCAAAAACAACTCCCAGATTTCTTGCTTGGGATGAGAAGGGTATAACATCACGGCCCAACTGAATAGATGAGCTGTTAGAAGCTGCTCCAGGGCAGGAATTGTAAAGCAATGCTTGCGACTTAGCAGGATTCATCGACATCCGATTTTTAAGGGCCCACACCAGAATAGACTTGAGATCACTATTAATTTCTTCAATACAGCCATGTAAATTCAACCGGGGTTTAGCATGAAGAAGTTGTACATCATCAGCAAAAAGATGAACCATAGAGAAGCGACAGGATTTAGCAATATCGTTGATAAACATTGAAAACAACAAGGGTCCCAAGATGGAACCCTGCGGAACACCCTTAGCAATAGGAAGCGCATCAGAGATCACATCCAGAGAGCAAACAGACTGGTACCGCCCTGTTAAGTATGAATACATCAAATTACAAGCACTGGGTGAGAAAAAGAACTGAATTTTGAGCTTAGCCACCAGAAGAGAGTGATCCACCGAGTCGAAGGCCTTACTGAAGTCAAGGAGCAAAAGGATAGATACCATCTTCTTGTTAGTGTTAAGTCTTATTTGGTCAGAGACATCCAACAATGACGAAGTTGTTCTATGCCGCTTCCTAAAGCCAGATTGCCTACAATACAATAGGTTAGACTTAGCAATATGATCAGAGATTTGTACATATATGAGCCGCTCAAAACTTTGGATAAGACTGGCAAAACACTAATAGGACGAAAATCAGTACTATTTTATGGGGGAATTGGAAGCACCATGGCCAGCTTCCAGGCCACTGGAAAACAACTCACCATAATAGAATAGTTAATAATGTGGCAGACATGCGGAACTAGAGAGGGAAATAATAATTTTAAAAATTTAAGGGTAATATTATCAAGACCAGCAGCATTGGAGAAAATCATGGAGAAAGCCGCCTCCAGTTCCTCATGTGATACCGGCTGAAACAAAAAGGAGCATTCAGACTCAGGGAGACCAATATCAGACCTGACAAGAGGAGGAAATTGATAGGGGCTGACAAATGACTTATTAATCTGATTTAGTTCTGCCTCACTAAGGGACTCAGAGTCCTCTTGGGAATTGATCAGGCCAATATTCCTGATATTTTTCCACAAATCATTCATCGAGTCAGTTGGATTAAACAATTTAGTTCCCAGATCAATTTTCGTCCTGCATACTATTGATCTAAAACGATTGCGGTATGAACAGAAAGAAACCCAGTTATACTGGGAGCCATCATGGAGATAAGCTGCATATGCAAAGTCACGCACGACTTTAATATTACGCATTTCTGATGTGAGGACGATAGATGTCACTTTCCGTCCACCTACAGAGACAATTGGAACAAACCTGCCAAAGAGCGATAGCAGAACTTTATTCAGGTAGCTTTAGATCAATATTATAATAATATTATTCAGGTACCTTTATATCAATATCAGTGGAAGAATAAAGGGGATCAAAATCCAAAGAGTTGAACTCAAGTAGCAGGTCCTCAACATTGGTATGACTGTAGTCTGCCACACTCTTACGAGCAATATAGTTGTCTTTATTGATGGCAAGCGACATGGTAATAAGGGCATGGTGAGAGATACCTGGTACCCAGCACTGGTTGCTTTCCTTAACAAGTGAGCTGTCACTGGTCATGAAGAAGTCTATGCAAGAGCCTGATGATATGTTTGTCAAGTTTGTGATCCCGACACGAGCATAATGTGTAGGACAGCTGTTAGTTACTAAAGCCATGTCAAGCCTCTCACAGAGACTATTACAGATTGCCAGAGAAGAAGTGGACAGCAGGTTAGTATTGAAATCACCAACCACAGTAACAACCGGGTATCTAGTACCGAACTCAGCAACAACTTCCTCTATAACATTAATACCACCAGAGGGCAGATAGGTGGCAGCTACAAGCATAGACAGACCACCCACAATAACCTGAACCAGGAACATCTCAGCTTCTGAGGTCAGAAAAGTGTGGATAACTTTGGATTGAAATTTACGGCTGACATACAGGGCCACACCACCACCACGTCTAATCGGTCTATCTAGTCTGTGAATACGATAACCATCAATAGCAACGGCAGCATTGGATGTATATTGTTTAAACCATGTTTCAGACACTGCAACCAGGTCGAGGTGACTACCTTTTACTATGTGTCTAACTTCATCAAGCTTGGATGAGTTGAGTCTGGGATTCAAACTTTGAGCGTTGAAATGGCCAATGTTAAACTGGTCACCAAGACGACTCATGGTGCTAGTAATAGTGGTATGTGCACCCGTTGACCGATCGATAGGACTATCTGGCATAAAACAAATGGGGGAAGAAAACCTGGGACAACAGCGGTGGGAGAGGGAAGAGGGTAATGAGGAAATAAAGGGGATTGGTTTAACAAAAATAAAAATCATTAAGGATCAAATAAGAGATCAAACAGACGCACAGTGCAGGATGCAGGAAAAACAAAATAACAAAAACAGGATCAGAACCTGGAAACCATCATTCCGAGATGGGAAACGGGGACTGCAAAGACTGGAGGTCATCTGTATCAAACGGTACTCCACTCCTAGGTACAATGCGAACCGACGCCATCCCCAATCGAAAGCTGACAATCAGCATTTTCTTCTTAATCACTCGTGCATACTTAGCAAGAGCAGCAAGCCTGGGTGGTAGATTATCATTGAGGTATATAGCAGATTGAACATTGATATCGAGAATAAGATCCGAAATCATTAACCTCTTACCCCTGAAGTATTTCGCCATAATATCATCACAAATATGAGTATGACACACAGTAGCAACAGCAGAAGACTTGCCCATATTTAGCCATCTACAGCTAACAACCTGTGATTTATCAAAAGTTATTTCACAAAATTGGAATATCTTAACAACTGTGTCCAGAAGGTCGAGATTAGAATTAGGGAGACCGAAAATGATGATGTCATTTCTTCTTTGCAATCTAAGCAGTTTCAAGTTGTGAGCCTCAAGGGATGACATACGAGAAGCAAGGGAGGAATCAGCACCCATTACATTAAGCTGATCATCGGTCTTACGCTTGAGATCAGTAAAATCTGCTTTGAGAGAAGAAATCGTGGCTGCGCTTTCAGCAACAGAGGATTTAGTGAGAGACCAGTCCAGCGTTGAGGTTTTAATGGTATTAGATAATTTTTACAGTTCAGATAATAAATTTGCATGTTGTGTTTTAAGATCAATGATCTCCTGGGCAAAACTTTTGTGAGCACCCTCACAATAAGATCGAAGAGAATTTTGACTAGAGATTTGAATTCTCATAAGTGCAGCTGGATCCCCACTAATTCCCTGACAGGCCACACAGAGCCATTCTTTTCTCTTATCATTTTGATACTCCCTGACAAGATTCACTGACAGCCCAGCACACTTGAAATGGGACCACTTGGCACAGATGTCACAAGAAATGCCCTCCGCCACCCTTCTGACACAGGTCAAACACATTCCACCCCCTTCAACCGTTGGAGGCATAATGGGATCCAAAGCAGAAGAAGGTAGAAAAACCAGCAATGTTAAAACCGAAAGTTAAACAATCAATGAGGCACTGCTACTCCCACCAGAACTACCTTTAAAATGAAATAGTATCAAGCTTGGAGATAATTAAAACTTCTCGACAGTCCAAACATAAGGTTCCCAGCAGAGTATAGTTGATATGCCTCCAATTTCAAGTACATCCAATATTATCTAAAAAAGAAAAGAAAAAAAGAATGAAAAAGTAATTAACAATGTGTTTAATATTATGATTTATGATATCTTGGAATGATGGCATCGATTAGAGATGATCATCCATTAATTGAGCATTTACTAAAAGTATAGTTACACCTGTAGTCATCAGACGTTGTTGGATATTCAGATTAATAAGAGCAATTGTTGGAGTCTCAATAGTTGAATTAGTTTCTGTTGGTTGAGTCTATAAGACTATAGATCTTGGCGTAAATCCATAGAGTAACCCTTGCGGCGAAACTTTTGTTTGTGTTGTTGTAGCGACAGTTTTGGTGCTAATCCTTCGGCTTCATGTCCAGGTTCAGGAACTCTGCTACTGCCATTGGGCGGTACCACAAATCTTCCTTCGTAAAGTTGGTTACATTTTCAGGACAATTAAATAGGTGATCTACATCGTGGGGCATGCCCTCACATGCGCGACACTTGTCAATAATTTCAGAATCAATTCTACTCATGTAGTTGTTTAGGATGCGTGACCAACCGGATTTAAGTTGAGCAAGGATGGATCTAGTGCTACGGGGCAATTGGACCTCTTCGGCAGCGACTTTTGGTGGCTTTTTATTTAGAACACGATTTGGAATATAGTTCTTTATTGCATTTTCGACCGTTTTGGTGTGCAGTGTTTTTAAGCCTGTTCTATATGTAGATTCGTCAATGTTACCAGTAACCTGGCTATCTCTGATATCTTGCAGAAAGCATCTTGCTGTCTTCCTTATGTCTCTGGGTGATTCTATCATAGTTTTCTATAGGTTCTTTCCATAGGTTCTATCATAGTTTTAATTTTTCACTCCATACCAATTGCTCCATGTTTATAAGTTCTATATTCGTCCCTGTATGGAGTACTGTTGTCAAGTTTGGGGTGCTGCGTCTGTTTCCATCTTGGCCCTCTTGGACTCTGTTCAAAAGCGGGCTATACGAATTGTGGGTGATCGAACTTTGACATCAAAACTTGATTCCCTACAACATCGTCGCACTGTTGCTGACCTCGTTGTTTTTTTACAAATATCGTCATCAACAGTGCTCAGATGAAATCAGCAGCATCATGTCCCAAACTTATTCTTACCCCCGTTCCACTCGACAATCGGCTACCGCAACCAGTCAAACGGTCGAGATCCCACGCTGTCATACTGGCAGATCGCAGAAAGACTTCTTTGTCCGAACTGCATACAAATGGAATAGTTTGCCGGAATCTTTGGGCTCAGGTGATCTCAACCCGCAGAGGTTTAAAAAAAGCGTTCATCATGACCTTAGAACGCCAGTTGTTGTGGGACCTAGGTCTAGATCTAGGTCTTAAAAGGTATTTATGTGTTGTTGTGACACTAATTGTAAACCCTATAACACAACACATTTTATTCAAAAAAAAAAAAAATAGTTAAGGTGTCATTGCAAGGATGTTGCTCTTTGTGACTGGCCAATAAATATTGTTTGGTTAGCATTTCATTATGTTCACGGACCGGCAATATGTTACTTTCCTCGTGTAAGTGATCACGGTGTGCCATCAGGTGACATCCGGTTGCGGTTTGCAAGGCAGCATTTTGTGTTGTTTGTAGCTTATTTCAGTGAGTGTTGGCAACTTGAAGGGTCCATATGGGTGCAGCATAATTTACAATTAAGGCAGAGTCCTACAGACCAATCTCCATTCTTTCATCGCTCGCAAAACTCATCGAAGCACTTCTGCTTCCTCAGCTGACAAGATCCTGTAATTTGGCGCCACACCAACATGGCTTCCGACGAGCACACAGTACAACCACCGCGCTGCACAGAATACAAAACCAGATCAGTGATGATCTGAATCAAAAACAACCATGCGCTAGAACGATTTTAGTCGCACTTGACCTGTCAAAAGCATTCGACACAGTGCTCTATTGGAGCACATACAGAGCACGCTGCTCTATTGGATGATATCTTCAATACTAACTTGCCAGGTTTAATGAAGCGCTGGTTGTGCAATTACCTCAGAGGTCGCCAAACATACGTTGATTTCCGTAACAGCAAGTCGAAAATGAGAATGCTAAGAGAAGACGTTCCTCAAGGAGGAGTTTTGTCACCGTCATTATTCAATCTCTACCTAAAGCAGTTTGCCTACCCCACCAGAAGGAATAACTATCACGTCATATGCAGACGACTGCACAGTGCTTGCAACAGGAAATAACCTGCAGCAACTCACAAATATCCTGAATACCTACCTTAATATTCTGAATGATTGGTTTAAAACAAGAAAACTAAAACTTTCCACTGAAAAGTGCACTTCTACACTTTTCACCACATGGACGAAGGAGGTAAATTCAACACTAAGTATCTGCATAGACAATACTTATTCCTACAGTGAAAAATCCGAGACTGCTGGGTGTAACATTCGACCCACTGCTTAAATTCAATGCTCATGCACAACTAATAAACGCAAGTTTGAAAAACGGGAACAACGCATTGAAAGCACTAGCGAAACTTTTGTTATTGTATGAGGTGTACTATTAATTGATCACTGAAATTTTGCAAGATTGTCTTCCCAGCGATGTGGTTCTTCATCCGACATTGTACGTAATGCATGTAAAATCCACTCCACTTGACAGTTGGCTCTAGGTGTCGCTGTTGCATTTAATATGTGTTTTGTGCCATGTTTTTTACAAAATCGCCCAAACTCTTGGGAAGTAAATGCTGATCCACGATCGGTAATCATTCTAACTGGTACAACAAAGTGAACAGTCAGTTCTTTTAATGCAGAGATATCGAAACGTGACGATGTATTTTTCGTAGCTTTTAAATAAACATATTTTGTAAAGGCATCAACAATAACTAATATGTGAGTATTATTTTTAGAACATTTCGTAAATGGACCTAGGTGATCGAGATGCCAAGTGTGACATGGGAGCGGAGTTTTTTCTATAGGATAAAGTGTAATTCGATTTTTATTACGATTTTCCCTATGAAACAAACATTCGAAACATGATTCGATATACCTTTTGACCATTTGTTGACCATTTTGACCAAATTCTTTTAATTATTCTTTTAATTTCAACAAAGTCCTTTCTAAACTGAAATGTCCTAGTTTGTCATGAAAATGTCTAACTAATCTTCCCCGGACGTTTTTCGGAACTACAAACAATAGATTTTCATTATCTATCTTATATCTTGTTCACGTGGTGCGTAGTGTAGTGTAGCGTATTTCAAAAACCGCCAGGTGAACACAGAAAAACTAAACCGTAGCGTATTATGAACTCTATTCAAAATGTGTGGAGTGTAGTAGAGTAGATTTTGAGCTACGGACCACGTGAACACTTTCGTAGCGTGGTGTAGTATGTTTTGACAGATTGGCGCCATTTTTAATACAATGTGTTGTGTATTAGGAATTACATTATTTGTCATATAATTTTAATTATCAAATAATAATAATATATTATAATTATTAAATAATACTAACATATTATAATTATTTTAATACCAAGGTTCAAATTTTAAAACCAAGGTTCATAGATTCCTAAGAAAAACGTAAATTAGTATCCTCATTCTAGTTAGCATGGTATCGTCGAATATTCAAAGACCTAAACGTAATTTAGAATCCTCATCCTAGCTGGCATGATAGTTTCGGATATTCAAAACCTTTAATGACCACAGCCAAGGAAACCTATCCTTTATGGTCATATCGTTTAGCCGTCTATAATTAGGGTGACCATTTTTTTCTAAGTGAAATCAGTACAAAATTTTAAGAGTTGAAATATGTACTATCCTTACACATCCTCTTCACGTGATAAATATCGTTGGGCATTAAGCTTAATATTCTTTCTACAAACGCGGTATTCGGTATCGAGCAAATGAAACAAGCAATTTTTAAGAAATTAAATAAAAGTTTTATAAAAATTCTACCAACTTCTTAAGAATTCTAGGTAGGTTGTTTTTCATGTCAGAAATAAATTTGATGTTTAGTAATTCCATGTCCGTTACTCGAATTGTAAAACTTTCTACAATAGCACCTAGGGTATCAACAATCTATACATGTTTGTTAATTTTAATAGCGTTAAAAGCCCAACATTTGTTATTGAAGACATATCACTTCTTGTATAAAAGCCTAAGCTGCCCACTGCTAGCACTCAAGCATTTTCGAATTTTTTTTCGAAATGTCGAGTTCTGATGTGAACCTGTGATCTCAAAGTCTCATCTTATTGTTTCCCAGAATTAAATCAAATTGTAAGACTATGTAGATTGTAAGTTGTAGACCCGCGGGTTTTGTTCCTCTTCCCTAATTTACATCTCATCAAAAAAAATTATTTTATTTTATTATTAAAACATTCTTATTAAATTGTTTACGTTTAAATAAAACAATTAAATATTTAGGCAAAAATATTTTGAATCATAATAATTCGAATCACAAAAATGTTTACCAAAGCACTAAAAATTTACATTGTCCTTTGTAACGACATTGATACACCCCATGTGTATTTCTCAAATTAATTGTTTCATCTTGCACTTTCTCTAACATTCTTTCTTCTTTCAGGAATGTTTATTTTTTTGAATTTTAAGCATTCATATAACATATCGTCACTGTTATGCCAGAAACACGAATGTGCAAAATTGTAGTTTTGAGATAACTGCATTTTAAAGTTTGCAAACGCTATTAAAACTCATTTTTTTTGTTGTTTTTTATTATTCCAGCAAATTGAATAAAAAAATTTACTGGAATAATAAAAAACAACAAAAAAAACTGAATTTTAGTAGCGTTTGCAAACTTTAAAATGCAATTATCTCAAAACTACAATTTTGCACATTCGTGACTCTGGCATAACAGTGACGATATGATTACCATTATTGCAGAACGTACATATATTTTCCGAAGATGATGCAAGCAAGTATTTTGTTTGCGGATATTGAGGTGGTCGTTTTAATTGCTTGCTGCTAGACATGGCCTTGAAGTCTTCAACTGCATCAGCACGACGATTCAAAAAATCCATTAAAGTTGATAATGTTGAACAATCATTTTCTGAGGTATCATCTGCCCATCGTTGTTTGTTATCATCATCTAACTTATTTATTACTAAATAAATGAGCCAAGAATAACGGGTTTAAAATTGTTTTCCTAATGCTTTCAATCCACGTATGTCGTATAACCTCATCGCAAGTATCTGTTAAATTTCTTAGACTTGAAGATGTAGAATATTTAATAGCTGAAGGTTGATCCATAAATGCTTGTATAAAAGCATTCACAATATGCTTCTTTTTATCATATCGTTTGCACAGTTTTTGAAAAGCTTCGATATAATTAGCATCAGTAATTGAAATATGCTTTAAAAGATTGCTTGCTTCTCCTTTGAATAAACCTTTCAAATACTGAAATTTTTGAGCAGATGAAAGTGAACTATTTTCATGAATGGTTTTGTAAAAGAGATCATAAAATGATTGTCAATCCCGAATAATCCCATCAAAAGATGGAATATTTATACATAGTAACTTAAAATCTGATACCACATGTTGGGTTGTCGAAGTTTTCAAAGACTCATTTGTATTTACTGACAAATTAGTATTAAATGTCGAACGCCGAATAGCTGCGTTAAAACCAGACACCACGAGATAGTATAGTTCTTCATACTCAGGAAGTTCAGATTTAACAGAACCTGAAGTATCTTTTTCGGAAATATAATCTTCTAGCTCTGTGAATTCACGAAACAATTGAGTGGCCCGATTAACGCGAACTTTCAATTGTTCTATTGAAGTTTGTTCGTTAACTTCTTCCTTTAAGTAATTAATTAGTTTAGTCATTGATCCTTTCGTTGCAGAACGTTTTTTCACCAACGTATTCAGAGAAAGTTTTTCAGTCATTACTCATTATGTATGTAATAACTTTAATATAACTATTTAACTGTTAACCACTATATATATTTGCTCTATAATTCACTTTTATATTTTATTTTAATATTAAATCACAAACCGGTCACTAATTTAATTGTATACACTGTTTGTTAAGATTATAAAAAATCAAGAAAAAATAAGTCACAATTTAATTCAATGTTTATTTATTTATCAAAATATTTATTAAAATCAAATGGTTTCAATGTGCTAATTAAATAAAAAAGATATTTAGCTAACACGCGGCTTCGCGTGGTGTTTTGACGATCACCTTGATGAATTTAATATTTTCGGCAAATTCAAAATATAACTGGTTTCAATAATCCGGCTTGAAGGACCAGTGTTTGGGCGGAGTTAGATGCACCTGCGGATGTTGATGGAAAATATTTCAAGAAAAAAATAGCTCGGAAAAATAAAATCACCACAATTTGTATTTTTAATTTATTTTACAATTTTAATATTTTTAATGTAACTTGGTTGACGACTCAAGCAAAAAAAGAACGAAATTTTAACATTTACAATTGATCTCAATTCATAATAATTTGGCATACTAAATCTATATTTTAATGCACAAACTAATATTTAAATGGTATAAATCTGTAGTTTAAACGAATTGGTAGAAAGTTCTTCTTGCTTTGAATTTTGATTGTAACATTTGTGTTTGAAAGTTTATGATATTTGTTGTTAAATTTGATTTGGTTCATCGCGTAGACATTTGTGGCTATTTTTAAAACCATTGACTGCAGATGTTTTTACAACTATATCACTTAAAGGCTTACAATTCATTTATTGGGTTTATTTTAAAATTTATTATCATCCAAATTTGAAAAATTTCTTGCTCCTAAAAACATGATAGATACAACGATTATCTTTTTTACTTACCACTTTTTGTCTGTAATTTGCAAAAAACAAGAAATATTGAAAACACTGTTGAGTCTGAAATTGCAATAAATTAAGAAAACGTAAATGGGAACTTTATCTTGTACAAGTTTCTTACGATGTGTAACTTTTCATTACTTTATTTATTTTTGATTTTAGATTTTCTAAAATTTAAATTTATCTTTTTCTTTGTATTTTCAGTGGGTAGAAGAATCCTTTACAAATTTTGGTAAAGGAATAAATTGGCGCAGCTATGTTGTATGCGATGTTGCATACAATAACGTTAACAATTGGCTATGGTCACCTTTTATTGATCGAGGACCTGCAAATCGTTTATACATTGAAATTCAATTTACAATAAGAGATTGTTCATTATTTCCTGGTAATGCATTATCATGCAAAGAAACGTTCAGTTTATTATTTTATGAATTTGATGCTGCTACCAGAGAACCGCCACCTTGGCAACCGGAAAGCTATAAATTAATAGCACGTATAGCTGCTGGTGAAGGAAGGTTTAATCAAAATTCTGATGTTGATATAAATACGGAAGTGAAATCGATTGCTGTTACAAAAAAAGGTGTATATTTTGCTTTTCGTGATCAAGGTGCTTGTATAAGTGTGCTTGCTGTTAAAGTCTACTATATTACTTGTCCTGCTGTAACTATAAACTATGCTAAATTTAATGAAACATCTACAGGAAGAGAGATAACTTTAATTGAACAACAAATAGGATTCTGTGTAGAAAATGCAGAAATAGTTGAACCTCCAACATATTTATGTAAGGGTGATGGTAAATGGACATTACCATCAGGCGGTTGTCGATGCCAATTGGGCTACGAAGGTGATGTATTATCACAACAGTGTAAAAAATGTCCCAAAGAGTATTTTCGATCAGACGATGTTGGAAATTGTACAAAATGTCCTGACAACTCTAGAGCAAATACAGAAGGTTCTATATTTTGTAAATGTGATGATGGTTATTTCCGCTATCCTAAACAAAAGAAAAATACAGCATGTCGTCGTCCACCGCCATTACCAATAAATGTAACTCTGTTGTTTGTTGATTCCACTTCTGCTGTTATTGAATGGAAAGGAATGGAAAACAATCTTTATCACATTGATTGTATAACATGTTCATCAAATGTTATATTCCATCCTTCTTATAAATATTTCAATCAAACAAAAATTACCTTGACAAATTTAGAAGCGATGACAACTTACTTTTTAAAAATTTATACACTAAATGAATTTTTAACAAGTGAAGATGATGAAAATAGCGATGTCTTAGTTGCTTCAAATGACGAGTTAGATAATGGAAATCCAGAACTATTAAAAATATTCAATTTTATAGAATTTAATTTTACAACTAAAGAGACAACGATATTTTACGAAAGAAATGATTTTAATTTAAGGTAAGACAAGCGAAGTTAGACAAACTCATAAAACAAAGTTTTATTTACGTTTTTTTTCCTTTTTATAGAATAACAACAGCTAAAAAAAACTCACTTTTATTATCATGGACAAAATCTGCTGAAGAAGATATAGAATTATATCAAATTAAATATTTCGAAGCAGTTGATAAAAAGTTAACAGCTATTAAAACAAACGATAAAATTATTGACAAAAATTTAAACAAAATCTCCATTGACAATTTAGAACCAAATAAAAAATACGGTTTTCAAATTCGCATTAAAACCACAAAAAGTGGTTGGGGTGAATATAGCCCGATTGTTTATGGCCAAACAATAACTACATCGATGTCAACATTGTCAAATAATATGATCAATAATTATGATCAGGAAAAACCGGATAGTGAGATTTACAATAGCAATGGTGACGATGACTCATCAGAAATGCGATTTTTCGCATCGGTTTCTGTTGCAGTTGTAGTCTTTTTAGTTTTAACCATAATCGCGCTTGTGTTTTTCTTACGTAATAAACACCAAGATGATTTTATTGTAGAAAAAAAATCAACGTTAGAAAAAAATCCATTGGATTATGCTTCGAATGATGGTAGGTCAACTATTCTAACTATTTTTTAAATTACATTAAAATTCTTTTCTTCTCAATACAGTTTTTTGATGGTATATATAATTAAATATTTTAGTTTCAGATTTCTTTGGCACTACTAACAGTCGAAGCTATGTAGATCCTCATACTTACGAAGATCCAAATCAAGCGGTTAGAGAATTTGCTCGTGAAATTGATGCATCTTGTATAACAATAGAAGCAATAATAGGTAAATAAAATAAACTCACATGTTTGGTTATTAATTTGTTAACCATACAATTATGTGCTTACAGGTGGTGGAGAATTCGGTGATGTTTGTCGTGGTCGGTTGAAAATTCCATATGGTCATGAAATCGATGTAGCTATAAAAACATTAAAACCAAATTCAACAGAAAAAAGCCGTTTTGATTTTTTAACCGAAGCATCAATAATGGGACAATTTCAGCATCCAAATATAATTTATTTGCAAGGTGTTGTAACTAAAACCACTCCGGTTATGATTGTTACAGAATTTATGGAAAATGGGAGCCTGGATACATTTTTAAGAGCAAACGATGGTAAATTTCAAATGATGCAATTAATTGAAATGCTGCGTGGTATTGCATCAGGTATGGCATATTTAAGTGAAATGAATTATGTGCATCGAGATTTAGCTGCTCGAAATGTATTAGTTAATTCAGGATTAACATGTAAAATAGCTGATTTTGGTTTATCAAGAGAAATTGAAACAGCATCAGATGCGTATACAACAAGAGGTGGAAAGATACCAATACGATGGACAGCACCTGAAGCAATAGCCTTTCGTAAATTTTCATCCGCTTCAGATACATGGTCGTTTGGTATTGTAATGTGGGAGGTAACATCTTTCGGAGAAAGACCATACTGGAATTGGTCGAATCATGATGTTATAAAATCTATAGAAAAGGGATATCGTTTACCTAGTCCGGAAAATTGTCCTGAAGGTGTTTATCAATTAATGTTAGATTGCTGGCAACGACAAAAAATACATAGGCCAAACTTCCGTACAATAGAAAAAATATTAGACAATTTTATTAAAAATCCATCAACGATATTTAACACTACACAAAAAACGTCCCTAGATAATAGTAATAGAATAAATCAAGTATATGTTGATGATTATTTTGTAAGTGTTGATTTTTGGTTGGAAAAAATTAAAATGGAGAGATATACAAGTGTGTTTATGGAAAGAGGAATTGTTACAAAGGAGCAGGTATGTTGAAATTTTTATGTCACCTTTTTTAATCTTTGTGATATGGTTAAATGTAATACTTTCTCTACAAAGTACAGTACAGTACAGTTCGAAGTAGTTAATAACTTGGGTATAAAAATTGATACTAATACTTGGGTATTAAAATTGATAATCAGTTCCAGTGGAGATTCCATATAGCTGTCATTAAGAGTTATTTGCTCAGTGCAATAAGAAAGATGTAGCGTTTGAGATCAGCATGTTCTCTATAATTCTAAAAAATCGGTTACTATGTGCTGAAAAACTTCACTGCATGCAGACCGACTTATATATCGCAAGAATAGAACCCAACGTCTTTGCCTATTTTTCGGATAGCGAAAATTTTGCCTTTTCGACCCTGCTTGGAAATACATAGAGCTCACTGATACCTTTGTAGAGAATACTTTAGAATCAATCTTTTCTTTTTAACTCCCTGCCTCTAAGCTAAGAACAATGCAATATTTAGCTTTGTAGTATCCCTTTAGGTGTTCCTCATGAAACTGGTAATGTGTAATAATTTTGTCTAGTTTTGGCATAACCTTGGCTAGTGAATCAGTGATTTTCTATTTTAATGATTTGTAGTCTCCACAATTCATCTAATTAGTAGTTTCGCCAGCAGATTGGGTGGTATGGTAAAGTTGTCATTTACATGTGTGAAAGCGGCAGTTTCAGTTAAAATTTCTGCGAGACTCATAAATACTTTTTCTAAAAATATCCGTTGGAAATTTATCAATTAAAACATACTATGAGAGTGTGTATGTGTATGTCTACAAATATTAATATTGCATAATATAAATTTAACAAAAATAAGTGGTTTATCACTTCTGAACGGGATGTTCAGCCCTCCTCGAATCACTATTTTCAACAAATGAGCAATTCATTAGCAATAAATGTTTATGTTGCTAGATCACTAACCACTATCTACATACCACTACTGTCTACATAAACAGCCTTAGTGCTCATACAAGAACAGAGCGATGTATCCTTTATAAGTTTTTTGACCGCGATCCTTTTGTAATTTGAGCTGTAAAGGTCCGTCAAAATCAATTCCTATTTCAAATATTTTTCCTATTTTAATTCAAATATTTTTCCTTTTTTAATTCCTATTTTCTATTTTCAAAAATGGTCGTTCATATACGACCCTGCATTCTGAAAGAAAGCATATAAGCTGTTGTTTTTCTTGAGCTCTATATTTATTTCTAAGGCCCCTATAATCTAGTAATTTTCTCTTGAAATAGCGAAAAGCAGCGTAGCTCCAGCATGCAAATTTTATTCATGCAGATGACTTACAAGTTTTCTTGTAAACTCATGATGACCCTCGGTAAAATTAATGGATGCTTGGTTTGAAATTTAGCCATAGAATTTCAAGCGGCCACCAACTCTAATAAGATCCTTGTCAGCTCCGGTGAGCGGATACCACGGCCCGTGCGACGAGTAATCTGCCGGTTTTTCAATCGATCGAACATGCTACCATTTGGATTTTGGAAAATCTTGAAGTATCTCTGATGTTCTGTTAGCGAAAAGGGGGTTCCAACGCTGCGGGTCTGACTGAAGCCATGATAAAACAATAGTCGAGTCCGTCCAACAATAAACCCTAGGATTATTGAACTCCATTGACTTAATTGTAGACATTATAAGTCGAACCGAGAAAACTGCAGCACACAATTCCAATCGCGGAATCGACAATTGTTTTGTTTGGTGATACTTTTGTTTTGGACACCAATAATTTTACAGAAGTCTCAGCTGACGTTGACTTCTAATTATTGCAATAAACAACAGCACCATAGCCAGCATCGGAAACGTCACAAAACCCTTGAATTTCTAGGACATCATTTTTATTCAAATCTAACCATCGCGGTACCTTGATATCTTCTGGAAGATGTAGATCTTCTCTTAGTTCAGATCAATGATTTAGTAAATTTATCATCCCTGTAAAGTAACCAAAGCTGTTCAAAAAATATTTTTACTCTACTTATAACTGGTGATATCCAGCCTAGTGGGTCATAAATTCGTGCTGCTTCTGACAAAATAGAGTGTCTTGTGTCCAGACGGTTCCAGATACTGTTTCGTCCAATTTTACTTTAAAGAAAAACTTTTATCTGCAGTCGGGTTTCAGGCCACTCCCAAAACTTTTGTTGATGAATCAGAATCCTTTGAAAGGTTTTTTTATTTCTTTGTCATCTTCAGGAATTGAATTAAGAAAGTAAATTGTTAGAACAGCACATTCTTAAGTGAAAACCATGATGGTCTAAGATTGATATTAATGTTCCTCGAAGTTCAACAATTTCTCCAAGATTATCACCTCCAGAAATGATATCATCAACGTAGAAATCATGTTGTATGATTTTGGTAATATCTGGACGTTGCACCTGATAATCTTCCGCGATTTTCTTTAAGACCTGAATTTTCAAAAATGGAGCACACCCATTACCATATGTTACAGTACACAATCTGTAAGGGTTTATGTTCAGATGGATCACTCCTCCAAAGTTTGGCTAAAGATTTTTTCACATTTTAATATACCATGATGTGGTTATCAGAATGTACTAGACGTGTCCTTTACCAAATCATCTGGATTTAATTTCATGTGTTTAAATTTCTAATACTCAGCTCAGCCATAAATTTGTAATCGTTTGGTAACGTATAAATAAATTTGTAATCGATCATTTGTAATCGTTTAGTAACTATCCTCTCTGAATCGCCTTACTTCGTTATTGGTTCTCATCGTAATGCGAAGCAACAGAAACAATCCAAGCAGTTCCGGAACAAGTTCGACGGAGCTACAATGAAATCATGAAGGCCTTGGACCGCAAGTATGGTAGTGAACATAAGGGGGCGATATACAGAATTGAGTTAAAGGGTCGCTACCAGCGAGTTGAAGAAAGTCTTCAAGGATTTTCGTCTGCAATCGAACGTCTGGTACATATGGCACATGGAAGTACATCTCCAGATTACATGGAAAGAATCCAGATAGATGCGTTCATCGACGGTATTAGAGATCCCGAGACATGGAAGTCAGCTAAGATGACACCTAAAGCTATGTTTGCCGAAATAAAAGCATGTGCGTTGACATGTGGTACAGACATGTGCGTTGATATGTGATGCTACAACCTCGGTTAACTGGATCTTGCAAATTGGCGTCACATTAACATGGTTTTAGGAAAGCACATGGTACAACCACCGCGCTTCATAGAATCCAAAACCAAATCAGCGATGGTCTAAACCAAAAATAACCCTGTGCTAGAACAATTTTAGTTGCACTTGACCTGTCAAAAGCTTTCGACACAGTGTCACACGCTGCACTACTGAACGACATATTCAACACTAATCTAAAGCGCTGGTTGTGCAACTATCTAAGTTAATAAAGCGCTGGTTGTGCAACTATCTAAGAGGCTGCCAAACATGCGTTGAGTTCCGCAACTCTAGATCTAAGATGAGAGTGCTCAGACAAGGAATTCCACAAGGTGGAGTTCTTTCACCTTCATTCAACCTTTACTTAAGCAGTCTACCGGCACCACCGGAAGGAATAACCATCACGTTATATGCAGACCACTGCACGGTGCTTGCGACAAGAAACAACCTGGAACAACTCACTAATGTCTTAAACACCTACCGTAACACCTTGAATGAATGGTTTAAAACCAAAAAATTGAAACTGTCCACCGAAAAGTCCACTTCCACACTTTTCACCACACGGGCGAAGGAGCTAAATACACATTTAACATCTGCATTGACAATATACTAACTCCTACGGTCAAAAACCCAATACTGCTGGGGGTAATATTTGATCCACTAATTAAATTCAACGCTCATGCTCAACAAGTGAATACAAAACTAACAAACAGAAATAATGCACTAAAAGCTCTAGCGGGTAGTTCGTGGGGTAAGGATTAAAACACTAAAATAACAGCATATAAAGCAATAGGAAGGCCGTTCATAAATTACGCCGCTCCCATATGAACACCCCAAGTCGCTGATACCCACTGTAATAAGTTACAAATAACACAGAACGCAGCTTTGCGTACAGCAACCGGATGTCATTTGATGGCCCACCGAGATCACCTTCACGAGGAATGTAACATATTGCCGGCCCGTGAACACAACGAAATGCATACCAAACAATATCTTTGGTCCTGTCATAAAGAGCTACATCCGTGCAATGACACCTTATCCATGAAAACACCGCCTAGAGACATAAGAGGGACTGCGAAATGCTTCCTACGAGATGTTCAAAACAATCAAGACATCGGTAACATCGACGAGCCTACGTATAAGACGAGGTTAAAAAATATACATACCAAAGCCGTTGAAGACACAATAAAGAACTACGCCCCGAACCGAGTTCTTAATAGCAAACCACCACAAGTCGCAGCCGAAAAGGTAAAACTGCCACGCAGCACCAGAACCATCCTAGCGTAGCTAAGATCCGGTTGGTGACGCATCTTAAATAACTACACGAGTAGAATTGACCAAAAAATTGTTGACAAGTGTCCCACATGTGAGGGCACGCCACATGATGCTAACCATCTTTTCAATTGTCCAGAGAAACCAACCGACCTGACGATGGAAGATCTGTGGTACCGCCCAAGGGCAGTAACAGAGTTCCTGAATCTGGATTTGGAGCCGGAAGAATAGCACCACATCTCGTCGCTACAACAACAACAACAACATGTGATACAGCATAAGCATTTGTCAAACCAATAGTCACAGCACGCCATGTAGGAATGGAGGAAGAGGACAGTTTCAGGCCTCAAAGAAGATCAAGAGAATTCTACAGTAGAATCAGATGCTGGGTATGGTCACATATCACGAGAATGCAGAGAGATCAGAAGAAAATGAGAAAGGTCCCAAAAGTATTCAAACAGTTAAACTAAACCTAGTCAGCTTTAAGGGGCGTAAGCAGGCTACCACAACTGAACTACCAAGGTTCCACAACTGAACCACCTGCTTAAGGGACGTAAGCAGGCACCTCCAATCTCCATCCCTATTTCAAGAATCGCAAGGAATGGTGGCAGCCTAACGATTAGAGCTGAAATTGATTTCAAGAACTGAACCATTACACTAGATACTGGAGCAAATCCCAAATAGTCCGTACAGATTACATAAAAGGGGAATTACAACCAGGAGAAAAATATCAAATAGATATTTTGAAAAATATCCAAAAAGCAACAGGGGAGAATGCAACTATAAGGAGAAGCAAGATTGCTAATATAAGAATAGGGAATATGCACTTTCAGCACAAAGTACTAGTCGCAGACATCGTTGATGAAGTATTTCTGGGCATGGGTTTCATGAGGCCGAATGGATTTGTAATAGACGCTGAAAAGGAAGTACTCAAGTATGGTAACGTGGAGTTGCTTCTTCAGATGAATGGTACAGAATCAACAGCGAGGCGAAGAATATTGAAACACCAAGAAAAGCTGCCACCTAACACTGAAACAATCGTCTAGGGAAAATTGGAGAGAGATTTTGGGCCACCAAGGTTGTTGGTTGGTGGGTTATGGAAGCCAATGAAAATAGTCTACAACACCAAGAGATAATTATAGGGTAAACATTAGTTGTGCCGGATAAAAACTTAGGAATACCGAAAAGAACACTAAATCTGTCAGGAAAAAAAACAAAAACCTTCAAGAAAGGAACAGTCGTCGACAAATGTGAAGAAGTAGCTACCGTTGTGAAATGTGAGCAACAGCACACAGAAAGGAAAGTCGAAAATCAAACGCAGAAGAAGGAAATACAAAATCTACTACAAAAGTGGACTAGAGAGCTTACAAAAGAAGAAAAGAAAGAAGCATAGCAGTTGCTCGAATGTTATTTGTCCATTTTCTGTAGCACATCAACAGACAAAATAGCACATCGGCACCAAATAGATTACCGTTAGCAAAACGGGAAGAAGCTGATTCTACCATTCTAAAGATAGTCCATAGAGTTCACCTGCGGTTTTGGGGGGGAAGAAGGATGGAACTATGAGATTCTGCGTCGAGTAAAGAAAACTGAATACAGTAACAAAGTAAATTGTCTTGAATTGATGTTTTTTCTAAACTTTAGATCTGCAAAGCGGTTATTGACAGGTAGAAGTCGAGGAAGAGGATCGAGAAAAGACAGCGTTTGGTGTAGGTAGAGGGTTATGACAGTTTAATGTTATACCATTCGGGCTGTGTTATGTTCAAGCAACATTTGAACGTTTAATGGAACGTGTGCGATGAAATTGTAATAGAAAAGGATTTCGTCGATCATTTGAAGAACTTAGAAGAAATCTTCGAGCGAAACCAAACAGCAGGACTAAAATTGAGTCCAAAGAAATATATATTATTCATAAAGGAAGTTAAATATTTGTGGCACAAAGTAACAACAAATGGAATACACACAGATGGTGATAAGATCACAGAAGTAAAAGAATGGCCAAGACCCAAAAATTCACATGAGCTTAGCAGTTTCCTGGGATTGTGCACATATTATCGACGTTTTGTACCACGATTTGCCAATGTTGCTTAGAGTCTGCATGAATTCACGAGGAGGGTATAGCATTCGAATGGACCGAAAAGCAAGAAGATGCATTTGTGGAACTTAGATGTGCACATGGAAATGCTGATGCATTGCAAAAGGGCCATGTATGGTGGAATGTAAATACTGTAATCGTTCGGATAGTAATGAAAACGTTATTGATGTCAGGCTCATGCAAGTGCTTCCTAGTGAAGACTGGCTATCTGAAGTAGTAAGGAAGGAGCAATTTGAAGATCCTAACTTGGAACCAATAATCAAGTTCAAGGTAAGGGAGAAAAACCAACATGGGGTGAAATTGTCGACAAAAGTTCTGTCAGATGATTGGAATCAATAAAACTAGAACAACTGCTCTCAATCAGATGGCATGGGGAAAAGATTTAATGCTCCTCTGGCAAAATATCTAGCAAAAGTAGTAAACAAGGATCAACGTAATTGTGACCGTCATATTCTGTTATTCCTGATGGTTTATAGATAAGCAGTGCATGATACAACCAAACAACCCAATGAGACAACCAAAACAACGCGAGCTACAACTATTTTTGGAAATGATTTAAGGCTACCTGGTGATTTGAAGTTTGGGATTGTTCCATCGTCAACATCAATCATTTGTCCAAAGTTAATTAAATAAACTGCAAAAAGAACTTGATGAGTTCTACATGTTTGTCACACAGAAAGCACATATATCCAGTGATGGCCTTAGTTTTTTTAGAATTAACACCTCTCAATACAATATTTTAATTTTGCGTAGCTTCTATATAAGCTATCTAAATATACCGCTATCGTCTTGACTTTTTCTTTTAAAATTTTATCCAAAAGAATCTTCAAAATCGTACTGGCCTAATCCGGCTCGAAGGACCAATGAAAACGGCAGCGAGATCAGATTTGTAAAATCTTCCAAATTACCCAACCTAGGAATGATAAATAATAAGCACTTGTTTATTTAACAAATAAAACTTACATTTCTTTTTATAAAAAGAATTTTGTAATTTATTAAAAACTTTCATTTTTAACTTAAATTTGAAAAAGAAGTCAAAAACGTTTTAAAATGGACATTAACCAATTGCTATAAATTTTTTCACATGTTGAAATTATAATTTATAAAAAGGATCCCGATTATAGCTGGTAATTATTTATTTATTTTTATAGGTATCAAGGTTAACAGCAACGCAATTATCAGATATGGGTATTACATTAGTCGGACATCAAAAAAAAATTTTACATCAAGCCAGACAACTAAGTTAAATTAAATTAAATTACGATAAATAATACAAAATAATTTTAATTAATTTTCTTTATTGTAACTTGATGAAATAAAATATATTTCACAACATCAATCAAAACAAAACAAAAAAGTGTATAAATATTAATATCAAATTAAATTAACTTAAAAAATTTTATTGATAGAATGACAGAATTACAAATTAATTAAATTTAATATCATTAAATAACGATTATCTAATATAAAATAAGCAATTTTTAAAAGTAATAAAAATAATAATGAAAATAGAATTTTTTTTACTGAGATTAAACAAGATATTATAAAACAAAATAAAATAAATATTTAAATTAATTAAAAGTTTTTAAATTTATCGGATATTAATTAATAAGATTATCTCTAGTTATTACGATTACTATAATTCATATTTTGAATTATTTTAATCTGTTAATGTTAAAATTTTAAATTACCCATAAACAATATATTGTAAATTAAATGTTAATATTTTTAAATCAAAAACTATTTCATTAAGTCAATTTAATTAAAAAAAAAAACATTTTCATTATAACCATAAAAATAATAAAACTTATTATGATCACGATATTGAATAAATAAGTAATATGTTTTATTTTATTTTATTATAATGAAAATAATAAATAAAATCAAAAATTGCATGCATTTTTCACTTAATTTTATTGTAATCTATTATGATTTTATTTATAATTATATTTTGTTAATTTGTCAGTCTAATTGCAAAATAGTTATAAGAGATGTAGACGGACAGATATTTAAAAAGAAAAATATAAAATAGTTAAAACGTTAAGTAATAAAACACAACTCTTGCCAATTTTCCCCATAAAAATAAATAATAAAAACGAAAATATATATTTTCCCTCCAAAAAAACTTAAAAAAACAAGATAAGATTTTTAATAAAAAAAATTTTATTAAAAAAACATTTAAAATAATGAAACGCTTCTGTGATCTTAATAATGACCTAATTAATTTATTATATTTATATATAAAATTCCAACATTAGAAATAAATATTATAAATAATATATATATATAAAAAAAATGTATCTTATATATTATTATCTTAATACATTGACTTAATGGAATAGAAATAATAAAAAAAACATTCACAAAATAATAGAAATATTTTTATTTCGGATTAATGATTTTTTAATTTCCTAATTTAAAAAAAAAAAAAATATTTGCAGCTAGATATTATGATTTAATATTTTTATTTTTTATGTGATTTTCACATTGTGATACTGCGAACATAATTTTGAAAACTGTCAGCTTAGCATTAAAATATCATTCTATTATTAGTTTTTTTATATTTTATACATTCTCCTAAATTCTAATTATTTAATTTCAGCCGATTTTCCGATATTATTGTTTTTTTACAAGGTACTCATGAAAAGCTCACGGCAAAATTTTTGTATAGTAACAAAATACTTTTAAAAATCTCTTTTACAATTTAATTTTAGTTAATTAGTTAAGATACCTTAAAATTAAATTTAAATCATAAATTCAAAACAAAAAAAAAAGAAAATATTTATCTTTTTTTTATTATAACTGGAAAATTCTTAACAGTTTTTTATACTTAATTTATTTTAATTTTTAATTTTTCAAATATGTTAAAAACCCGATTTTTTTTTTTAATTATTTTTATTTATAGACGTATGAAAAGTGTATTAATTATTTAAAATTATATTTAAAAAACAAACAGAAAAAAAAATATTAATAATAATTGAAAAAAATGATCAAAAACATTTAAAAAAAATCCATTTCTTAGCCAATAATAAAAGACTGTTTTTTTTTAAATTTTTTTTCTATGTTGTACAATAAAAAAAAGGAAGAAAAATTTATTAAATGAGAAAAATCAATAAAAAAAAGCAATAAATTTTAGAAGAAAAAAGAAAATTTCAACAAAATATTTGTTATTTTGGGTTTTTTAATGAAAAATTAGCTCGAGAGAGGAAACGCGATTTTTAAGTGTAAGGGTCTGTTTATGTTGAAGCTTCGAGAATTTTAATAAAATTTACAAAAATATATTAAATAAACTTAAAATTAATTAAATTAATAATCAATTTTCCATAAAATTTAAATTAATTAAAACTAATATTTTTATTTCTATGTATTTTTTTATAAGATAAATAAAATGAGCATCGATCAGAGCTTCGATAGTAGCGTCAAAAAAGAACAAATCGTTTATCGACGCTTGACTCGATGTTTGACTCTTATCGATGTTTCAACATAAACACTCCTATTTAGACCAGGGCCAAACCGTTATAAATATCGAAATAAACGAAAAATTGTTAGCAGTATACGAATGGTCGGAAAATGTAGCTAAGGGTCTAAGTAATTAAGGAAAAATCGACCGAACTGTGTAAAAGTCCCGGAAAGGGGTGGGGGGGTCGTAGTATATACGTTTTTAGGGGTTTTTATTAGTTTTTCGCGATTTGCGACTAAACTATGCATCCCATCGAAAAAAGTGAAATATAAAAGTTGTAGATAATAAAAAAATCTAAATCTTTCTTACTGGACATTATTGACCATAAACACAAAATTATCGAGAAAAATGTAAAAAACCATTTTTTTTGTTTTTAATTTATAACTATCGCAAAAGTTGTTATATTTTCATGAAAATCGGTGAAAATGTTCTTTTTTGTGTTTCAAACAGTCCAAAATTTTTTCAAAGCGAAATATATAATTTTCGATGTTTTATGAAGAAAATTAAAAAAAAAGACCTAATTTTCAATCGAAAAATTTGGTTAGGAAATTTTTGATATTCGAACTTTACCAGTGCTCATTTTTTTTTGTTGAAATCCCAGCTTTAATATAGAATTAAAATATAATATTGTTTACGTACAAAAATTTCGTTAAAAAACCGAAAAAACTACTTTCAAATCATGAATTTCTTTTTCTTTGTTGTAAATAAACGTTTCCATTCATAAAAAGCGGTAACTCACATACGATACTGTGTTATACAAGTAATTTACATATACTTAACTAATCTTGGCTTTCAAAGTCCCGAAATCATCGTTTAAACTGCAATTAAATAGGTAAAAACTCAAAAAACACAAAGGCTGTGTGTGACTGAGAAATTTTTTTTATTATTTCTTGGGATTCGTAAGTATCTACAAATTATCATGTCAAAGTGTTTTGATGACAAAATACAAAAATTAAAAGTAAAATAATTTCATTGAACTCTTTTTTTCTTCCCGGGCTTCATCGCCAGAATCGAATTCTTCATCGCCAGAATCGATCAACCTTTCGATTTCTTCATGTTCATTTTCTACATCTTCAATTCCTTTGAGCTGTTCTGGATTTTCCAGTTCAGTATCATTATTTTCATTATTATTATTTATTAGACAGTGGATACCATCTTCGTCTTCGATGTCCTCGAGATTACAAAATTTTTCGTATAAGAACTTTTCGGCATTAGAACACAGATCAGGACCGTGACAATTTATGCACAAAATTGTTCACTTTAAGCCATGCTTGCGACACCCACATATGTTATTACCGCATCCTTTTTCGCATCTGTCGCAGATAATTTTCAATAAATTTTTGGGAATTAATTCTTGTTCTGTAAATATAGGTACCATACCATAAAAGGGATGTTTCCATCCCCAATCTGTAGCTGTAAATTGATGACTGTATTTGATGAAAATACACCATGTAACAATGTAGCTTAACTGCTCCTTCAGTTAAAGGTAATTTTTCCAAATGAAATGATGATTTTACAGAAGCCGCTTAGTAGAGTTCAAATCTTAAATCGTGTAGAGATGTATTTATAATTTTACTTTTGTAAATAGAAGCTCTTATTTGTAATCCATTTTCGGTAATCGTTTGTTTGTCTGCATTTGTCTGCATAAAAATTTCTGCAAGATCAAGTAAATGTTTATTGGCCAATAATGATTTTGTTATTTTTAATTATTAATGATCTTATAATTGTTTTTTTTTTCCTTTCCAAGCAAAACTTGAATCTATTGCTAAAAGTTTGAAACGAATTTAAAGACAAGATTTTCAAATAAAGCAAACGATTAAATAAAATAATCACCACAGTTTAAACGATGGTTTCGGGACTTAGAAAGCCAAGATTAGTTAAGTATATGTAAATTACTTGTATAACATAGTATCGTATGTGAATTAACGCTTTTTATGAATGGAACCGTTTATTTACAACATAGAAAAAGAAATTCATGATTTTAAAGTAGTTTTTTCGGTTTTTCACTTTTTTAACGAAATTTTTGTACGTAAACAATATTATATTTTAATTCTATATTAAAGTTGGAATTTCAACAAAAAAAATGAGCACTCGTAAAGTTCAAAATTCAAAAATTTCCTAACCAAATTTTTCGATTGAAAATTAGGTCTTTTTTTTTAATTTTCTTCATAAAACATCGAAAATTAAATATTTCGCTTTGAAAAAATTTTGGACTGTTTGAAACACAAAAAAAAACATTTTCACCGATTTTCATGAAAATATAACAACTTTTGCGATAGTTATAAATTAAAAACCAAAAAAACGGTTTTTTACATTTTTCTCGATAATTTTGTGGTTATGGTCAATAATGTCCAGTAAGAAAGATTTAGATTTTTTTATTATCTACAACTTTTATATTTCACTTTTTTTGATGGGATGCATAGTTTAGTCGCAAATCGCGAAAAACTAATACAAACCCCTAAAAACGTATATACTACGACCCCCCACCCCTTTCCGGGACTTTTACACAGTTCGGTCGATTTTTCCTTAATTACTTAGACCCTTAGCTACATTTTCCGACCATTCGTATACTGCTAAGAATTTTTTTTCCTCTAACAGGATTGGCCCTGGTCTAATTTGAAAGCATGTATTCATTTTCTTCGCTTGAATCACATCGATGGTCGACGCTATTATCGAAGCTCCAACATATTTTGTAGGAGTAATTTTTTTTTATAGGGATCGTGCATTGCTACTTGATTCGATCGTCGCGCTTCAAGTGTAAGGATTTTCAAATATTGGGGCTTTTATTTTTCAACAATTTTTACGTTTCAATTTCAACGTTAAACACAAGTTTCGTGATTTACTAGTCCGTTCAAATTATTCGAATTTGTTTTTATCAAATAAATAATAATAAATAATAAAATATCATGAGTGATAAAACAGTGGTAATTCGCAGTGGCTTTAAACTAGTTAGTTAATGTAACCAGTTTTCACGCTGGTACATTAAAAAAAAGCAAAATTGTTATGCAAAAGCCACCATGTTTTGAATGTAGAGGAAAAAGTGTTTGTCAGTAACTACAGCATCATTACACGAGATGTAATACGGCAAACTTCTGTTACAGTACCTCCTTATAAGGTATCAATTAAGGTAAGAAATCAATTATGCAAGTGAAATACAGTCAAATGGTCAATGTTTTCTGTCAAAATTCTATTTCTTAATTTATTTATTATATTTAGTTAAATTAAGAAAGGATTGTTGAAGAATGTAGTCAGTGGCGTAGCTAGCATGGGTGGCACCCGGGGCGGATATTGTGGTGTCACCCCAAGAATAAAAACTCAATAATAATAAATAGCCGATAAACGTTATTTATAATTTTATTTAATTAATACAAATGAGCATTATTATTAATAAGCTACATTGGTCGTTGTTGCCCGCAAGTAACTTTAAATTAGTTTTAATTTGCTGAAACTCCTCTCACACGAAGCCACTAATACGCAAATAGTCATAAATAACTTTAGTTATATATATACTATATATATTTAGTTCTACGATGAATTTCAAAAAGTCTAGGCACACCTAGTTAGAAACTGTAACATTGACCGCTTTTAAATGCCTCCTCAACCTTGGTATCTCTATGAGGAGTTATGTTGCCGATACCTCATCATAAAATCTGGTAAATTTTGATACAGATAATTTTAACTCTTCACTATGTTCGCCAAAAGCTAAGTGTTTGTCTGCACAACCTCGAACAATGAAGCTACACCTTGAACTGATTTCAGCCTAGTTCGCAGTTCAACACTGAATCGGTCAAGACATTCCAACATGTCCTTTTTATATTGAGTTGTGTGTCAGTCCAACATCAGGGGAAACTCACCAGCCATTCGATTTTTACGTTTTCAAGACGAATTCGGTCGGCTTTTCATTGGAATGTCATAGCCCTCCGATTTTTTTGCAGCTAGATCTATTGCTTCTTCTTCAATGTGTCTTTGTTTTCTTCAATATAATGACGAATTGACTCTAATTTTGTAACTAATTGATCAATATTCAAGCTCTTGCTTTGCAATCCAATCTGAGCACAATTTATTTCCCTTAGAACAGCATTCCAAAACAAAAGATAGCAAAGGAACGTAAAATCACATACTGCATGGATAAGGTTCTGTGCAGCGCCTTTAGTGTCTACGTTTTCTTGTTGATCACTTAACTTCTCAATTGCAGCCACAATCCTATCAAAATTTTCGGCCAATACTTTTACTGCAGCATAATGAGCACTCCAATGCGTTGTTAAGAGTCTTTTAACAGTTGCTTTTTTGTGTTTAACAAGCACTAAGCAGTCGCTAGTCGAAGCAGAAAAAAATGTACAATGGCTTCGACTGTTCCGAAAAACGTTACATAAGCTACATTTTGTGCAAATGAATATTGGCCACATAAATTAATTGTATGATCTATGCAGCCCACAAAAATTGCTTTGTTAATTTTTGCTTTAATAATAGCTTGCACTCCTCCATGTATACTACTCATAACAGCTGCATTATCATAACCTTGGGAACGACAATTCATAACATCTATACCGCCCTTTTCAAGATTTTTACACTGAAAAAAACATGTCCTATTTCCAATCGAAATGCAGTTGTTTCAGCTTCACCGTGCGGGCAGATATGGCGAATCGAACTACGAGATTGATTCAACAACTGTACAATTATAAACAGATGTAGTTGAGACAATCATATAAAAAATTTATATGAAAATAAAATATAGTTCAATTAATCTCAAATACTTAAATTTTAAAATGAAAAATTCATGATATAAGGCGAAAATAGTATATTTTCCTACAAGGGATGAAAACATTGTTTTTTTCGTGAGTAAATATTTGTTGAGACATGTTTACTATCGAAAAACGTTTTTATCTCGCGTAGGAAATGCAATTTTTTCTATGATAGTATATATATAATCGATATTTACTATAAATTATAAAGTTAGAAATCGACAACAAAACATTCAAATTCATATTCTATTTTTTCATGGTTGCGTTGTTTAAAATACTTTGTAAAATTATATGAAAAACCATAGCAACTACAATTTGTTATTCTTTTAGGTAGATTTCATATAAAAATCTACCTATTGCAATGGGCTTCATCTCGGAATTTCGGAAAAATTTTTGTGCCAAACGACTATATATGTTAAGCGGAGACAAAAAAACAAAAAAAAAAAAAAATTTATATATATATATATATATATATATTAGACTGGTCGTTAAAAACTAAATTTTCCGAGACGCCCCCTAGAAAAATTCTTTGTGGTCAAAAAACCACAACGGCACTAATTTTTTTTTTTTTAAGTCAAAAGAACACGTGCCGCAAAATCATCGAAGTTTATTTTTTGATAAAATTGTTAATATCTCATAAAATATGCAGATGTCAAAAAAAATCACATAATCTTTTTTGTAGGAAATTTAATTCTCTACAAAAAAGCTCCAAGTCATTTTTTTCCTAAAACCTATATTTCTGATGATATTTTGAAATAAAACTTGAAATTCTTCAAAACTCGTAAAACCAAATGATGAAAATTTCGACGAAAAAGTACTAATTTTAATTTTTTTTGTCACGATTATTTTTTTATACATTTCATTCTATAGCATAAGAAAAAAATTAGGACATTTCCATCATCTTTATTTTTTATGTTTTTTAAAAATTACGAAAACTTACAAGTTCATTTTCAAAATATCTTGAGAACTATACGTTTTCGGGAAAAAATGACATGCACCTTTTTTGTAGAGAATTAAATTTCCTACAAAAATGATTATGTGATTTTTTTTGACATCTGCATATTTTATGAGATATTTGAAAAAATCTACGAATTTTTCAAAAATTCAACTTCGACGATTTTGCGGCACGTGTTCTTTTGATTTAAAAAAAAAAAAAATAATGCCGTTGTGGTTTTTTGACCACAAAGAATTTTTCTAGGGGGCGTCTCGGAAAATTTAGTTTTTAACGACCAGTCTAATATATATATATATATATATATATATATATATATATATATATATATATATATATATATATATATATATATATATATATATATATATATATATATATATGTATATAAACGATATGAGATATAACGAAAACGACCGGCACTCTCACGGTCGCATTTGTTGAGGTAGATCAAAAAAATTTTCTGTACTTGTGTGTTTTAATAATATCTTGGACAAGTTCGTGAATCAGCAAAATCCGACACGTGGTTAAGAAACTAGAGGCTTTTTTCTGAAAAAAATTGATTTTTTAAAACCGTTATAACGGCCGTTTGGATACTAATATTTCAAAAAATTTAACAAATTTAGAATCTTTGGAATCTTTTTTATCAATTTGTTTTAAATCTAGACCTCTGCAGTTAAAGGTTCCTGAATGAGCGGCTCCAACAAAAAAGTTTGCAAAAAAAAATTTTTTTTTGAAACAACCGGCACTCTCACGGTCGCATTTATAAGGCCAGATCAAAAAACCTTTTCTAAAAATGTGCGTTTTGTTAATATGTTGGACAAGTTCGTAAATCAGCCCAATCCAACACATGGTTAAGAAACTAGAGGCTTTATACTAGAAAAAAACTCTGTTTTTTAGATCCGTTATAACGGCCGTTTGGATTCTAATGCTTTTAAAAACTTCATAAATTTAGAATCTTTGAAACCTTTTTAATCAGTTTCTTTCAAAAAAAAGACCTCTGCAGTTGGAGGTTTCTGAGTGAACGGCTCCAACAAAAAAGCTTCTAAAACACAAAATGCGTTTGAATCAACCGGCGCTCTCACGGTTGCATTTGTGGAGCCAGATCAAAAAACTTTCCTTAAAAATGTGTGTTTTAATAATATCTTGGACGAGTTCGTAAATCAAAAATATCTGACACATGGTTAAGGAACTATAGGCTTTATACTAGAAAAAAAAGTGGTTTTTTTAATCCGTTATAACGGCCGTTTGGATACTAATATTTTTAAAATCTTCATAAATTTAGAATCTGTGGAAACATTTTAATCCGTTTCTTATAAATATAAACCTCTGCAGTTAGAGGTTTTTGACTTGTTGGCTTCAACAAAAAAGTTTGCAACAATCCCCAATTACAATTTCCAAAAACCTTATAACAGTCAATGTCAACCTTATAACAGTCAAAAAATAAAAGATTTGAATAGAAGAAATTAATTTTTTTTTCTTAGAAATAAACTATTTTGATATTTTGCAGTAATTGCACGACATATGATATAGAGTAGGTTTGTGTCATAAATTATCATACACATGTTCTGTGGTAGATTTGATATTTGTTTGTTGCAAAATTGGATACATATAATTTTGCTTGTAGGTAGCTAATTTTCTTTTTAAATTTGTTCGATATCTGTTTGAAATTAGTTTGTTTTGTTTAAACTAATCTGATACATCAGATTCTACTGGCACACAAAACTGTCTGATCTCGAAATCTACCTATTTCTAGCGGATATACGTGCCGCTTGGACTTTTTACACTAGTGGAATGGACTTTTCATTTGTTATCATAGAGAAAATTATTAACTTCATTCAAATACTGTTATATTGGATATAACACTTTATATTTTAAATAAACCTCATTCTGTTATCAGGAAAATGTTACTGAGTACTGAGTACTTGTCCCAATCACGGTGAAATTGTTTGTAAATATCTTTTCTTTGCATGAATAATAAACTGCCAACTTCGAGATGAGGTTGTCATTACTTCAATTTTTTTTTCAGTGTAAGAATTTCATCGCTTAAATCAGCGGCTTTTTTCCATGTAAAGGAAAAAATCCAAGGAATACTTCTTTGATTTCCACTTTTGTACCATCAATTTTCACATAACGAATCACTTCTGACATTTGATCAATATGTGAAATGTCAAGAGTGCTATCAAACATAATTCCAAAATATTTAACCGATGTAATTTCGTTGACAAGCTTAAACTTTATGTGGTTCGCTAAAACATTTGTGAACCCATTTTGTATACCTGGTGACAAATATGATACTTTGGGTGATTTACCATGCTCCAAGTTCAAAATGTGTTCTTTTAACACTACATCATACTTTGTCTTTGATAATAGATTGACTAGTTCTAAAAAATTTCCTTTATTTGAAGAATTTTGCCCTTCATAATGTCGACGAAATGCTATATGTTTTGTTGAGAAAAAACCAAAGTTATATCCAATAATTTGGATAAAAGATGTTTCCACTTCTGTTTTTCATTATCTATTAATTGCAATGCTGAGTCTGCTATCGTTTTATGAAATTTTAACCTGATTTCCAAAGTTTTCCACTTATTAAAATTCTCCAGATGTTCATTTGAAGTTTCATGGTCGGTTACTTTGGGATTTAGTTTCCACCGCTTCTGAAATCCAGTCGTACATTTTGTATTATAACTATTGGTGACAATACAATATGCAATGCAAATATACGACAGCAGAAGTAGTACAGGCTATTATTTATAGGAGAATAAACCATCCATAGCAGAATAAATCATTTATAAAACCATTCTTTAGAAAGATGGCGAACATCACCATTTATGTCTAACCCGTGTCTAGATACAGTAGCAAACGGCCCTTCTCTATTTTGAAAATGTTCACTTCCTTTTTTTATGATTTCAATGCGAACATTATCAGAGACGAGTATATATTCCAATGTGATACATCTCTTAAGTCCTGAAGTGATTCACCCATGCAAATATGTACTGTCTTCGGTAGTAGAATCATTAGCAGCATTATCACTGTCATTTTCAGTATTTTTTTCTGATTCGTCTTCAACATGGGTTATCATTATTAATTCTGTATGGTCGCTGTAACTTTCTGAAGATGAACCAATATTATCTGAAACATTCGTTGCATCAACGTGAGAATCAGTTTCTTTTAATGAACTTTGGCTATCATCAGGTTTTGTAACATATTTATAGATGGATCTAGATATGCTCTGAACTGCATCTATTTTAGCCTGTTTGGCCTTTCTCTACTGGAACCCACTTTTTCTTTAAGAAGTATGAGCTCCTCGTGGCATATTTATTTTGTGGGATATTTGCTAAACGAAATATAAAAAAATGTTTTTAATTATAGTAGGTATCTGCAAAGCTATAATTCTAAATATATTTATAGGACACATATACCTATGTCTAGTTCATAATAAATACACTGTGTTAACGACTAAATACACGACCAAGAGAATTAATTAATTTATTTTATATTAAATAATATTTGATAAAATGGAATAAACAAATCATATGCCTAATATTATAAGGACTACATATTTAAAAAAATATAAATATAAAATCCTAAAAGATATTTTATATAAAGAATTGAAACCAAAATTGTGTTTGTGTTTGCAATTAATTTGTTTGAAATGTAAAACATATATTAGGTAGTAAAGTTAAGCTGATATTTTAGAAATAATTTTGGAATAGAGATATTGTAACTCAAGGGTGCCACCCTATCGACAAACGGTGCCACATTATCGACGTAAACCACTTTTCCTATACATTATTCAGCATATGTGTTTTCAGACTTGGTCGTTAAATAATCATTCTTGCATTCTAAATAATAGACCGTAAAAAAGGTCAATATGGTATCTATAGGAATATTCAAAGCTATTGAGTAATTGTGGAGCTGGTATTCAATGCTGAACATGTTGATTTGTTTAATATTGGTGAAATTTTATTTCACGTAATAACTCAAACATTTTAAAAAGTAGAATAGATTCTTTTGAACCTATAGAACACATTAATAGGACATATTTATAAGCTACTACAGTTTATAAATTAAAATTATATGGATAACCTGGTTAAAATGGTTTCTAAGTGATTTATCGTTGAAAACATTGTGATGGTTTGTTTTAAAATTTTTACGGTCGGGTGTCACCCCAAAACGGGTGCAATCCACCTATCTTTTAATGGTTGCTCGTGTGGTCTACGAGGAAATCTGTAGTAGCTAATCTTTTTATCTTCTCCTGATCGCATCTTACAGCCTTTCACACAGCACGAACGAAGAATTATTTTTCCATAATGAACAATTTAATTATTAAGTTTGACCAATTTATTTTATTAATACTGATGCACTTAAATTTAATAAAACTCCTTTATAAACATTTTTTTTCAATTATTTAAAACTTTAAATTAAAGAAAAAAAACGATTTGATGTACATAAATATATTAAACGACAAACGTCAAACTAATTTCAAATAGACCCACTAGTTTGTATGCTCAAGATTTGGCGTGTAACAAATTAACAATCGGATACGCACGGTTCCTATTTGGACACATTTGATGCTTTCGATTTTCCTAAATTTTTCAGGATATACAGTACCTGATTATTGAATTGTACCATAATATTTTTAAACAAAGGGAAATTACATAGCCGTATAGATAATTTTGAGACCAATTGTTAGTTTAATATAAACCTTATAAAGATATGTGTGAATCCCCTTATTATCTGTCAAAATTTATGCAGTTCAGATGCTAGTAAACAGGTAAATATATAGTGTATTCGTTTTGACTGTACCGAGTATGGACAAAATATCCAGAATTTTAAAATCGTTTCCATACAGTACAAAAAAAAAATCAGTACAATTACAAGAACTCCATACTGTTACGGCATATTCTAAATTACATCTTACGTAGCATGTATATATACGCAGTAATGTGATTAGGCATTTAAATTATCTACCCACCCTGAAAAGAAAACCCAACATGGACAGTGGCGGATTACCATAGAGGCGGAAGAGGCGGCCGCCTCGGGCCCCACATGCACAGGGGCCCCCTCGCTACAAATAGTATTGATATTTTATAGTTATTCAAATATCAGATGACTGCGTTCATTCAACCAAAGTTTTTAAACCTAAAGATTTTTTTAATATTATCCCACATGTAAAAGTGTTAGGTTGTCAATTTGTATTACTTTTTTCATGTATGTATTTATTTTAATAATTCTAATTTGATAGTTTTATAATTTTTTAATGTACAAATTCGTTTTCCAATTTGTATAGTAAAAAAACATTTTGTTTTTAAAAGTTCCACTGTTACGAATGAATATTAATACTAAAACTTTATTTGCAATGGGCTGTTATTATATCAATCGCAAAATTATTGATAAAAACAAAATCCAGATAAGCATTTTTTGGATATTTGAAGTATATTTGAGTTTTATGTTTTCATCAATGATTTTGGATTTCTTTTAAGACCTACAATTTATTGAAAGCATTAAACTGAAAACCTCAATTTTAAGCATATAATTGTACATATTTTAGATTAATTTCATATATAACTAAATAAATGAAAACTTTTTACCGTGTAGAATTGAAATCTTTTATTGTATGCTTAAAATCCATGTATTTTTTATACAATACATGCTAAATTCATCATTTGGATTAACGTTTGAAAAGGGTTTCCATATGATATGATTGATAAAGTATAGGTTTTAGCTTTAGTTGTATATTTCGTTTTATCAACGTTGATTGGAAAAAAGATTGTCTAAAAAATTTGTTTGAAAAATTTGAAAAAAAGATTGTTTGTAACTGGACGTATTGATACTCAAATAGCTCGTGAAATTGAAGTACAACAAAGTACAAAATACTGGCGGGAAGTTTTAAAAAGAGTTGCAGCTACAATAAAGCTCTAAGCTACTTTGGGTTTAGCATTTCGTGGTGAAGATATTGAGAGGATATCTTCTCGATCAATATCGAGAAGATATTGATTCGAACAGAAAAGGAAATTTTATGACATGCATTGAGTACCTATCCCAATTTGATGATTTTCTTAAAAATCATTTGGAGAGGCACAGTCATCCAGGAAAAGGTAATGTAAGTTATTTATCACACTGAAAAAAGCATGTTCTATTTCCAATCGCAATGCAATTGTCTCAACCTCACCGTGCGGTCACATATGGCGAATCAAACTACGAAGTTGCTTCAACAACTCTACAATTATAAATCGATGAAGTTGAGACAATCACACGAAGTATTTATGTGAAAATAAAATATTGTTCAATTAATCTCAAATACTTAAACTTTAAAATGAAAAATTCATGATATAAGGCCAAAGCAAATTTTTTTTAGGGAAATAGTTATTATCTTTATTCAACTACTGTTATATTGGATATAACACTTTATATTTTAAATAAACCTCATTCTGTTGTTAGGAAA
Organism: Diogma glabrata; assembly: GCA_963693315.1. Taxonomy (NCBI): domain Eukaryota; kingdom Metazoa; phylum Arthropoda; class Insecta; order Diptera; family Cylindrotomidae; genus Diogma; species Diogma glabrata. Next base: position 144,583,826 of record OY856187.1, read on the forward strand.
ATGTTATCGTGTAATTGTCCCAATCACAGCGAAATTGATTGCAAATAATTTTTCTTTGCATGAATAATGAACTGCCAACTTCGAGATGAGGTTGTCATGAACATCAATTTTTTTTTCAGTGCACATACCACATGCGATGAATTTATAAATTTAATGGGAACTGAAGTAAAAGAACATCTAATTCAAGAAATTCAGGACTCTTTATACTATTCAATTATTGTTGATTCTACCCCAGACGTGAACCACACTGACCAACTAAGTTTTATATTAAGGTACATTGATAAAGTGGGCGATGCGAGAGAACGATTTTTGGATTTTTACAAATTGAAAATCACAATTCAGAATATCTAGCACAACTTATTTTGAAAACTTTAAACAATTTGTCTTTGGATATTAAAAATTGTCGCGGTCAAACATATATGGTCGGAAAATATAATGGTTTACAAGCCAGAATTAAAACTCTAAGTGAGACCGCCATTTTTATTCCTTGTACAAGTCATATGCTTAATTTAATTGGAAATTATGCTGCAGATGCCTATTCTACTGCGGTGCATTATTTTAGCTTTATCCAAAATATATATGTATTCTTTTCTTCATCTACTCACAGATGGAAGTTGTTATTGATAATTTTTCCGATCCTAATTCCAAACATATTAAAATATTAAGTGACACAAGTGACAAGATGGTCTGCAAGAGCTGATGCAGTATCCGCCTTGCGGTTTAATTACAAAAATATTAAAAGCGTTCTTCTCCAAATTAGCGAAAATGAAGACGAAAAACCGATTACTAAAGTTGAGGTTAAAAAGTTAGCTAGCTCTTTCGATGAATATGAATTGCCTTATTAACAGTTCTATGGGATATATCATTGCAAAGAATTAATAGTATTAGAAAATCATTTCCAAATATTCAAACGAACTTATTACAATGAGTAAAACTGTTTAATTATTTGTCACAATTTATAAGGGATGTTCGGAATGATTTTGAGAGCATAGAAAAGCAAGCAAACTTATTAACAGACAATATTAGCTACAAAGAAGGACGAAAAAAAAAACGCAAAATTATGTATGATGAATCATCTGCAAATGATACACAGCTAGTAGGACGAAAATTGTTTATTATAAATACTCACAATATGATCTGTGATAGACTTGCCACTGAAATGTCTACCAGAACGTCCATATATGAAACTGTTTTAAATAATTTTAAATTATTTTTTGATCAAAATATGTCCATTGATGAAGTTGACAAGTGTATTTTAGAATTGTCATTATTTTGCAACATTGAATTGTTTCAGCAAAATTTTCGAAAGAATTGTTCACAATAAACTGTTTGACTTTACTAATATTAATATTATTAAAAACCAACACGGGTTTTTTAAGAGTAGGTCAACTCTTACTAATATGCTTAACTATACGGAATATATTTATGAATCGCTTGACTCTGGTGCTGGTGTTGATGTCATATATATGGATTTTTCAAAGGCCTTTGATAAAGTTAACCATAATATTCTCCTTCAAAAATTACGTAATTTCGGTCTGAATATAAAGTTTATCAGGTGGGTTGAATCTTATCTAAAACAAAGATCTCAATTTGTATGCATTAATGACTATGAATCATTTTCTTTCTGTCCTCATTCGGGTGTACCACAAGGTTCAATCTTGGGACCTTTATTGTTTATTTTGTTTATTAATGATATTTGCTTACGTTTGGATTGCAAAGCACTACTTTTTGCTGATGATTTGAAAATATTTAAATCAATCAAATCCATAGCTGACTGTATAGTGCTTCAAAATAATCTTATTAAAATATATGAGTGGTGCAAAAGTAACGATCTATATCTCAACATTAATAAATGTTTTACCTTTAAGCTTAAGCCCAGATCTTTTCAATTACAATTCATTTATAATATTAACAATGTAACTCTATGTAAAAAACAAAGTATTCGTGATTTAGGCATTATTATGGATAACAAATTAAAATTTAATATACATATTCAAGACATTGTTAACAAAGCTTTCAAAATGCTTGGTTTTGTTATGCGAGTGTGTTCAAATTTTCGTTCGTCTAAAACACTTATTACAATCTTTAATTCTATAGTTCGTTCTTCATTAGAATATATTTCGCCAGTCTGGAATCCAAAATATCAAACTCATATTGATAATATTGAGAGGGTTCAAAAGAAGTTTACTAGATTTCTGAACTTTAAATTAAGCTTCCCATATCAACCATATAAAGATAGACTAAAACGATATAATCTATTATCATTGGAACAGAGACGTACAATTGCTGATCAAACAACCCTTTATAAAATTCTTAACCATAGTATAGAATCAGATTTGGCTAGTCTAATTCGTTTGAATACCACACCTTGTTATAATACTAGGTATTCGTACACTCTGTATTATAATACTGTAACGATCGCAATAATCGCAAAACAATAATAAAACCAAATTCCTCTTTGTTTTCAATTCAATAAAAATATATTTCATTAGTTTCAGTTCATTTTTACATTAATAATAATTTCAAATTTTCCAACGGTCAGTTCAATTTCGAATTACAATTATAAAAAATAAACGAACGCACCAATTTTATTTTCATTTTTAACGAATAGTTGTTACTCAGTTTTGCTCAACCTTCGTTTTGGTTTGCTCATTAAAAAATTGAAAAACGAAAACACATTTTTTCTGACGGCCATTCCGTGTTCAAGTTTTTGAAAAAGAACAAGTAATTGAATGTTTAAAGGAATTAAATTCCATAGCGAATTATTAAAAAAAATACATCATTTTTATAAATGTTAAAGTTAAAAATAGGAAAACGGGAGACATAAAGTTATAGAATAATAGTTTTAAATAAAAATAATTGTTGTTCTTGAAAATTAATAAAGTAAAAACCTCAAAAGTTTGTGTTTAACATCAAACGAAATGACTTTAAACTTTTCAATTTGAGGAAACCAAAAGAGAATTGAGTTGCTAGAAAAGTCTAAGGTTTAACAAATAAATACAATTGTATGTTAGTGAATTGGTTAGATTCTTAAAATATGTCAATTTAAAGAATAAATATGTTAATTTGAAGAATAAAATAAATGTTATAAACTGGAGTGACAGTGTTTCCACGTATCTCGATGTGTGATCTTTTGGTTTAAAACAAGGTGAATATACATAATTTACAAACAAAACAAGTTGGTTTACATACAATTGGATCAAACAAAAATTGGAAGAAAATTTTAAATTATCGATTACCATAATAAATAATCGGTAAAACGCAACGGACGGTAGTGGCTGCCATTAGTATTGTTTTCTCTTGTGAAGTTGAGGTTATTTGGATAGCTAAAGTCCATCTTATTACCATAATGGGGAACGTGAAACAACTAGTTATATGAAATGTCATTTTTTTCCTGATGTTGGATGGTTGGAATGAAAACCCAAGAGCGAGTCCTGTAAAAATCTGGGGAATAATTTTGCTTTGATGGTGCTATACCAGACGTTGAAGAGCTCAAGATCATCTGTCACTGTCAACCTTCAGTTAGTTGCAAGTAAATTTAAACTTTATTATTATTATTACATTATTTATCATTTTTATTATAAATAACTATTGAGAGATTCAATATCCTTGCTAATGTCAAACTAAACTACTATTAGATAAGAGATTCTCAAAGAAGGATTCGGACAAGATAATCTGGGTATCCCGAATCGTGTGTATAAAGGCTTAGTAGCATTACAGTATATATTTTTTTGTAGGAGTATTAAAAGTTCATTTCTAATAACGTGGCGCCGAAACAGGGACCTTTTGGCGCGAGTTTCGCGTAAAATTGATATAAATAAAATAAACTGGGCGTTGGTCAAACCAGTTTCGATTTATCCGGTATTAGTGGTTGTTGTCAACCAAGTTTTTTTATTATTTTTAGGCGCAAAAGTGTTTCAAAAACTTTTGAGTTTACAAAAATAAAAACCGGTTTAGTTGGTTTAACTTTAACTGATCCGGTTCCATGAAATTCTAATTTTTGGGTGTGGTAGTAAACCAGTAGGGTCTGGTTTTTCTTAAATTTTTTTGTTGTTTTGTTTTGGAAATAATTATCCACTGAGGTTAGACAGTTTTTTTCATTGAAAATGTATATTATAAAATTATAAAATAAAAGGGACTTTAACGATTTTAGTTTTTTTTGATATTGATATTGTATTTTGGGAAAATTCTTTTTAGGTATTAGGTCGGTGTCAACGGTTGGGTTGATTTTGGAATTTGTTTTAATAGATGTGAAGAGAAATTGTATTCTGCTCTCGCATTAACCTTTTTAGTCTTTGAGTTCTTATGTAGAACCAGCGATAAAAATACCATTAATTGTTTTTCTAATTTATGGCAATTGCATGGGAAATCGCATAATATTTAAAATACAATATTTTAAAGATTAAATTCGGCTTCTAACATTTAATTTGTTTTGTTACAATAGTGTAGAATTTGCTCTTAACGAGTATTACACTGTTATTTGGATTAACACTATATTTATCAAAAATGCACACAATCAGGAATTTTGGCTCGTTTAGGAGCAAGCGTCGGCCGGGGCCAGGAGAGTTGGGCCAGGCAGCGGTCAAGCCGGGTGTGAACGAAGTGGATGACGTTATGCATGAGATCATGAGTGGAGTTATGAATGTGGTGAATGAGATGGAGAAAGTAAAAATGAATGCGGAAATGAATGAGAGAAGGAAGGAAATGTATGAGGAGTTGATGAATGATATAATGTATGAGCAGTATGAACTGATGATGGATGTAATAATAGGTGAGATTGCAGATGAGGTAGTGCATGGAGTGGAGGAAGTGAATGAGATGAATGAGGAGTTGGTAGGAGAATTGGTAGTTGATGAAGTGAATGAGTGTGTGGATGAAGTGATGGATGCGCGAGAGAGATATCGATTGAGGAGGCTGGAGAGGGACAGGAGAAGGTGGAGAGAGAAGAAGAACAGGAGGAAGGTACAGAAGGCGGCGTGGTTGGAAGAAGAGGTGGAGTTCTCTTCAGTCATGCACGCTTATGCGGAGACATTGGCTGAGGAGAGCGCCATCTTCGAATCCAACCACAGGAAGGAGAACCCTCGACGGTGGTTGGGACCACAAGTGGCCCCGGGAAATTGTGTGCATATTTGAAAACTTTTATTTTTTTTTGTATTTGGATAAAAAAAAAAACCGATTTGGGTCCACATTTTTTTTTTAATTTTTTTTGGTGGTACTATTGTAGTTTTAGGTGTAAATAGTAGGTTAATTGTTGTAGAATTGTACATATTTGTACATATTTTTGTATATAGGAAGTGGTTTGAGTAGAATGTTAGGTTACAATATCGAAATATTTTATTTCTTGGCGAGATGAAATTTAGAAACCAAACCGATGAAACGATTTGGCCATTTGAACTTTTTGTGTGTAGCGGTGGCAAATATTTATACATTAATAAATTAGATCTCGAATCTGATGCTCGTTTTAACGATGCATTTTGGCCTGCGTGAAATACATACATGATTTTAATTTCTTTACCACTAATGGCTATAATCGGTGAAAATCTTGTTTTGATTGTGGTAGATTCGAACTATTTTTAATTTCGATGAAAATATTGTACATTCCACTACAGTTGAGTGTTTGTAGATGTAAATTAAAAAAAGTTAGAATTAATTGAATGTTTTTGGTTGTTAATTTTTTTTTTGTTGTTGTATAATGATTACAAGTGTGTAATTAATAAATTTTCCCAGTGGTACCTCTAATAAAGGATCCATGGAGCTTATCTCCTTAACATAATTTTGTTCTTAGATCGCCTCTGTCCATTATGGACATGCGATCGAAGTTCATTGGTTTCTTCTTTTCATTTCAGAAGGAGTTTTCTGGTGATAAGGGGATGACTACTGCTGGTCTGAACTTAGGTGCAAACCAGTAGTACCATTCCCTGCACAGAAGCTTCTTTAACGAAATGAAGAGGAGAACCAATCTATTTTTTTATCAGGATCGAGGCTTCACCTCACACAACTTCAAAATTTTTTCCACTTTTACATTTAGCTTGCAATAGACAATTTCCATGGAGTTTAGGATTTGAGGTCTGGTGTTCGGGAGCGTTCTTCGACTATGGCATTAGTTTAATGATAATTTATTTTTAGGTAGAACAACCGCAGCTGGGTCAGTAGAAATGGGCCTAGGGTCTAATCGTGACAGTTGCGATTGTTTTTGTTAGGTTGGGGAGATACTGTTCTGTAGAATCTGGTCGTTAGGGGCTTTTCTAGTCGGTTCTCACATGCATTGTTGGAGTGGGCTCGCGAACGCGATAATTCAAATACTAAATAAAATGAATATTGTAGCCATACTTACTTTTATGTTGTCTCCAGACGAATCTGAATTTGGGAATCTCTTATCTATATATTAAATAAAAAAATAAATTAAATCAAAACAATAAATTTTTGAGAATAAATAAATAAAAATTTTTATTAAATAAATTAAATTTTTAGGAAAATAATTTTAAGTAAATACAATTTTTTCTTAAATAAGCGAGTACTTCAAGAGATAAATAAATATTTTTTATTTTTTTTTAAAAAATAAATAAATATTCTGAAGGTAAGACGGTGCATCCAATAAATAAGCATTTTTTTTTAAATATTTTTATTTTTTAAATTTAAATAAATAAATATTTTCCCCTAGGGGTGCTATCGTCAATAAATAATTTTAGGTACTTGTCATTTTAAATTTCAGCATATCTGAAATTAAATAAATAAAGTATATTTTACATATACAATAATTTAGGAATTTTTGTGAAAGGTGAAGCAACATTGAGTGCAACCATAAGTTCGTTTGTTCTTTTAGTAAATTTGGTTTTTACAATATTTTTTGTGGTTTTTTTTAATTGGGCGTTCTTTGTTTTTTTTCGTTTCTGCGTTTTTCATTTTCATTTTCCATCGTACTAACTATATTTTTTTGGGGGAATTGGTTTTGATATTGTTGTCGTTTGCGAGTAAATAATTTTTCGGGTTTTACCATCAAAATGTCAAACCAAATAGACGTTGACCATCCGTTCTATGGTCTAGAACCCAGCGAACTGCTGGTCGAATGTTTGGTTCGGGGTGTGAATTTCGGGGGGGCCCATTGGGCAGAGGAACTGCGAAACCATGGAGATCATGGGTCAGTTCCAATAACAGTGTCTCATGCGAGAGATTTGATAGAGGAATCTCAAATGGTGGTGCAGGCAGCACAACTTATTTTAAATCAAGTACGACGACTTCAGTCACCGATTGATCAGACCCTCTTGGATGGTTTGGCGAATCGAGTGTTACATTATACGGGTAGGATGAATAGGTTGGGTCCTCGCAATGACTTGCAAGAAGCCCGCACCTACGCTATCTCACAATTGTCACGCGCTTGGAGTATAATAGGATCATTATCAACACGTCCAATTATGCAGAGTAAACCAGGAGTATCATCTGCTCCTTCTGCTTCACCTGCCTTTCAACCAGATGAGAGATCCACACCGATCCCAGTACGGCCAATATCGGAAACAATACATAGTCTGAATCGTCCAAACCAGCAACAACAGAGACGGTCAGATCAGGCACCACCGGCTTATTTCCAGCAATCGGGTTTGAGAGTCGAGGACTTTGCAATACCACAATTGGGTCCATCACTCCCATCTGAACATACACATAACAATCCAGCATTGGTACAACCACAATTAAATTATCCATCAGTACCACAGGTACAACTACCACCAATATATCCACCAGCTCCACTTACAGCACCACCACCATACAACCAACCTCCTCAGGTATGGCGTGACGCGGCTCCAGCGTTAGCACCAGTGGAGTACCGAGGGGTCCGTGGGAACAATTTGAGTCGTTATGACTCAAATTGGGTTCCAACCTTCACAGGGGATGGTCACTCTCCTGATGTTCATGAGTTTATTCATAGAGTGGAGGCGGCTGCCAGAAGAGACCGTGTGTCATGGGACGACCTTAGGTCTATCATACCACGGTATCTGAAAGCAGCGGCCGACAGATACTATTTGAATTTAACTCATGAATATGAGGTGGTGACTTACCCAGTGCTAAGGGAGGGACTCCTACAAACCTTCGGTACGCTCACTGATGATAAGGCGATCTTGCGCGTTCTTCTGAACCGCAAACAAAAGTCAAAGGAGAGCGTGTATGAGTACCTAGTGGAGATTGGTTCGTTAAACCGTCGCTTAGCACGTCCATTTGCTGACCGTGAGATGCTAGAGATTGCTCGGGAGGGACTGAGTGTGGAACTCAAGAATGCTACACTAGCAGCAACAATACATTCTATTGATGAACTTCGGACTTTATGTCAGAAGTTTGAACGTTTGTGGTCCACACCAGTTCCGACCAGAACATCAAACTTAAGAATTAGCGAGCTACAGCAAGTGGATGATTATGAGGTGGATGCTGAACCAGAACAACATGGATATATTGAAGCGATGGAGTCAGCACCGAGACGGATATTGCAGCGACCTGGCATAACATCGGATAACATTCAACCTGGTCCATCAATATCCAGACAACCAATAGTATGTTTTAGATGTGGAGTAAATGGTCATCAAGCTCCTGAGTGCTCTAAGAATCGGATAAAATTATATTGCTGGAAATGTAATAAACCGGATGTAATTTATGCAAATTGTTCATATTGTCACCCGTCGGTAAACTACCGTCCGAGAGTACATGCTTCGGGGATGGTACCCTCGGTTCAACATCCAATGAGCCCGAAGAAATCGACGAGAGATGTAGGAACGCAGGACGATCTTCCACCACCAACGAAACCCGAATAAAATCATCGAATACATTTAATTTCCCATCATTACATCGAACGTATTTTAGACGTCTTGAACGTAACATCAGATATTGGAGGATGAGGAAATTATTTCGTAAAGCTTGTATTTCATCTATCCTTTCAGAAACAAAGGATCCTCGGCCGCGACTAACAATAAGGATTTTGGACAAAAATATTTCAGGACTATTGGATAGTGGAGCGTCGATCACAATACTTGGAAGAAATTCCTTGGAATTATTGAAATCATCAGGTACAACCTACCGTAAATACACTTCGTGTATTCGTACGGCGGATGGTACTGCAAATAAAATTTTGGGTTACATCGAAATTCCAATAACTGTGAATGGCTCCACTAAACCAATGCGGTTCCATATAGTCCCTGGTTTACGAGAAGAGCTCTACCTGGGCATAGATTTCTGGGAGAAATTTGGTATTGTTCCTTCTTTTGTTAGTGAACTGACTCGTACAGAGCCAATAACTTTAAATACACACAACCTCACCACTGATCAGCAACATGAACTGGATATGATCAAGGATTCTTTCCCGTCATTTGAAGTGTCTGGGCTCGGAAAGACTTCTTTGGTTGAACATGTCATCGATGTTGGTGATAGTGCACCTGTTAAACAGAGGCACTATCCCACATCGCCGGCTGTTCAACTAAAGGTTTATGCCGAACTCGACCGAATGCTTCAAATGGGCGTGATCGAAGAGTCAAACAGTTCTTGGTGCTCGCCAGTGGTTTTGGTACAAAAAGAATCTGGTAAAAACAGATTATGTATTGATAGCCGTCGTGTCAATTCACTAACTAAAAAGGACGCTTACCCACTTCCCTTGATTGATGGCTTACTAGGTCGTCTAAATAGCACAAAGTACATTTCTAGTATTGATCTCAAAGATGCTTTCTGGCAGATTCCTCTGGCAGAAGCATCTAGAGACAAGACAGCCTTCACAGTGCCTGGTCGTCCATTGTATCAATTCCGGGTTATGCCCTTTGGATTGTGCAATGCTCCCCAGACAATGTGTCGGCTAATGCACAAAGGGATACCACATCAATATCACGAAAATGTCTTTGTTTATTTAGATGATCTATTGGTAGTCTCTTCCACGTTCCAGGAACATATGGAATTGCTGTCCAAAGTCTCTTCATTGTTAAGAGCGGCTGGCTTAACAATAAACCTCAAGAAAAGTAAATTTGTTCTGAGAGAGGTGAAATACTTGGGATTTTTGGTTGGTGAAGATGGTCTTCGAACAGACCCTGACAAGGTAAGAGCTGTAGCAGAGTATCCAGCTCCATCTACAGTAAAACAAATACGTAGACTATTGGGAATGGCTGGTTGGTACCAACGTTTCATACCAAATTATGCAAGCGTGGTATCACCGATTACGGATTTATTAAAGAAAAGTTCTGGGAAATTGAAATGGACATTGGGAGCTCAAGCAGCTTTTGAAAATTTAAAACGATTGCTGACTACAGCACCAGTATTAGTAAACCCTGACTATAATAAAGAGTTCTTTATTAGATGCGATGCGAGTCTGACAGGGATAGGTAGTGTACTGTATCAGATCGACGAAGACGGACAAGAGTGTCCGATAGCCTTCATGTCGAAAAAACTTAATAAAGCTCAACGAAACTATTCGGTTTCTGAGCTGGAATGTCTTGCGGCAATTCTGAGTGTGAAGAAATTCAGGGGCTATGTTGAAGGTCACCGATTTACAATTGTGACTGATCACTCAAGTCTGAAGTGGCTAATGTCACAGAAAGACTTGAGTGGTCGTCTGGCTAGGTGGAGCCTAAAACTCCAACATATGGATTTTACCATTGTCCACCAAAAAGGTACCCAAAATATAGTCCCTGATGCTCTATCTCGTCTTTATGACGATACACACGAAGAATTGACGGAAGCATTAACACATCACATTAACGACATTAAAATCGACAATGAAGGTTATCGGCACAAGGAATATACGGATATGATGGCTAAAGTTCAATCATCTCCAAAGGACTTTCCATCAGTTAAAGTCGTGGATGATAAGCTATACATTCGTATTGAGCCAAGACCTGATGCAATACCCAACGATGTTCCTGTGTGGAAACTCTGGGTACCAAAACCGATGACTTCCAACATGATTCAGAAACATCATGATGATAGTACTGCTGCTCATGGAGGTGTTAAAAAGACTTTAGAATTACTTCGACGTCTTTATTATTGGCCGGGCATGGCGTCACAGGTACACAACTATGTTGTGTCCTGCGACACATGTAAACAAACAAAAGCCACGAATCAGATATTGCGTCCTCCGATGCAATATCAATTCGAAACAGCACGTCCATGGCAGAGAGTCTATATAGATTTTTTGGGACCGTATCCTCGTTCTACACTTGGGAATACGGTGTTATTGATAGTTCTGGATCATGCTACGAAGTTTGTACTACTGAAACCACTTAGAAACGCAACTTCACCGAAGGTGAATGCTTTTCTAAGGAATGAAGTGTTTCTTACATATGGGGTACCAGAGTTTCTGCACAGTGACAATGGCAAACAGTTCACTAGTAGGAACTTTCAAAGTCTTTTGTCAGATTTCGGCATTAAACACATTAGGACCGGTGTCTATAGTCCTCAAAGCAACGCGTCAGAGCGAGTCAATAGGTCAGTCCTAGCAGCAATTCGAGCGTTCATAAAAGGTCAACATACCAAGTGGGACTCACAAATTGGTGAAATCGCATATGCACTGCGGTCTGCAGTACATTCAGCTACCAAGTACTCACCGTACTATTTATTATTTGGTCAACATCCAATATCGGATGGAAATACTTACCATTTGTTGAGATCACTACACCAGCTTGGTGAAGATGCTGGTGAGGAATTAGAACGTTCTGATCATTTGACTCTGCTTCGGAACCGGGTTCAACTAAATTTAAAAGCAGCTTTCAAGAAATCGCAACATCAGTACAACCTGCGTTCTAAACTACGGACTTTTCAACCACAACAACGTGTGTTTGTACGGCAACATCATTTGAGTGACGCTACAAAAAAATTCTCGGCAAAATTGGCTCCAAAGTTCTTACCTGCGATGATTAAGACTAAGATTGGAAATGTACTCTATGAGTGCACTGATATGAGCGGTAAGAATCTTGGAGTCCATCACGCGAAAGACATCAGGGAATGATGTCTTTTCGTTAGGTAGGGTAGTTCCTCTGGCTGATTGTCGTCTCTGGGGGTCACATCTTCAGTATCTTATATTACTGGTTGTATCGAGGTTTCAATGGTGCTGACGTTAGATGGATGGATGGTCTGTTTCAGCGCTCACTGATAGTTCCTAGGACCTTCATGAGAATTGAAATTGATCATCGACCCTGACGCTGGTTACACCATTGATAACTCGATCCCAGATACAGATTAGTTGTGGGAAGTAGTTCGATGGTTTCTGACATGGAGGGGATGGCGACGTTTTTGTGATTTCAAGAGTAGAAATCTTGATTTTTACCTTGAATTCATGGTGTAACGATCGCAATAATCGCAAAACAATAATAAAACCAAATTCCTCTTTGTTTTCAATTCAATAAAAATATATTTCATTAGTTTTAGTTCATTTTTACATTAATAATAATTTCAAATTTTCCAACGGTCAGTTCAATTTCGAATTACAATTATAAAAAATAAACGAACGCACCAATTTTATTTTCATTTTTAACGAATAGTTGTTACTCAGTTTTGCTCAACCTTCGTTTTGGTTTGCTCATTAAAAAATTGAAAAACGAAAACACATTTTTTCTGACGGCCATTCCGTGTTCAAGTTTTTGAAAAAGAACAAGTAATTGAATGTTTAAAGGAATTAAATTCCATGGCGAATTATTAAAAAAAATACATCATTTTTATAAATGTTAAAGTTAAAAATAGGAAAACGGGAGACATAAAGTTATAGAATAATAGTTTTAAATAAAAATAATTGTTGTTCTTGAAAATTAATAAAGTAAAAACCTCAAAAGTTTGTGTTTAACATCAAACGAAATGACTTTAAACTTTTCAATTTGAGGAAACCAAAAGAGAATTGAGTTGCTAGAAAAGTCTAAGGTTTAACAAATAAATACAATTGTATGTTAGTGAATTGGTTAGATTCTTAAAATATGTCAATTTAAAGAATAAATATGTTAATTTGAAGAATAAAATAAATGTTATAAACTGGAGTGACAGTGTTTCCACGTATCTCGATGTGTGATCTTTTGGTTTAAAACAAGGTGAATATACATAATTTACAAACAAAACAAGTTGGTTTACATACAATTGGATCAAACAAAAATTGGAAGAAAATTTTAAATTATCGATTACCATAATAAATAATCGGTAAAACGCAACGGACGGTAGTGGCTGCCATTAGTATTGTTTTCTCTTGTGAAGTTGAGGTTATTTGGATAGCTAAAGTCCATCTTATTACCATAATGGGGAACGTGAAACAACTAGTTATATGAAATGTCATTTTTTTCCTGATGTTGGATGGTTGGAATGAAAACCCAAGAGCGAGTCCTGTAAAAATCTGGGGAATAATTTTGCTTTGATGGTGCTATACCAGACGTTGAAGAGCTCAAGATCATCTGTCACTGTCAACCTTCAGTTAGTTGCAAGTAAATTTAAACTTTATTATTATTATTACATTATTTATCATTTTTATTATAAATAACTATTGAGAGATTCAATATCCTTGCTAATGTCAAACTAAACTACTATTAGATAAGAGATTCTCAAAGAAGGATTCGGACAAGATAATCTGGGTATCCCGAATCGTGTGTATAAAGGCTTAGTAGCATTACAGTATATATTTTTTTGTAGGAGTATTAAAAGTTCATTTCTAATAATACTTTTCTAACTAATCTAAGAGTTCATTCACCGTTAATTAGATTACAGTACAGCCACAACGTTAAATTTAATCAAATTAATTTGTTTTGCTCCAACTTAGTCCAGTTTAAAAGAAGTCTTTTACAAATTGTTAAATTAAATTAAATTAACATTATTTTCTTATATATTTTAAATTCTAATATTATTTATTTTATCTTGTGTTAAATATTCTTCTTTTATTACATTAAAATTATCTTTTTATAAACTAAATTAAAACTTTTTATTGTAATTTTTTATATAATTTTTTAAATATTGTCTTTAATTTGTATTACTTATATAACTAGCATGTTATTGGAAACATTTCCGTTTGCTAGTATTTAAATTGAAATAAATAAACAAATAAATAAATAAATAAACAAATTGTCAAATACATATGCGAGGGATATAGAAGTACAATATTTTAAAGACGAAGTATTTTTTAAAATATATAAAAGAAGAGAACATCACTTGTCCATTTAAGATGTACAAGGTAATCATTGATCACCTGCAATCTTCATTTCCCAATGTGGAAACTATTTTAAAAATATTTCTTACATTGCCGATATGCAACGCAAGTGGGGAACGATCTTTCTCCGTTCTGAAGCGGATAAAAATTATTTAAGAAATCGTCTTAATCAAACCCATTTGCAAAATTTTTGGTAAAATCTTAGGCCCCAAAATTTTGTTCCGCCTCAGGCCCCTTAAAGGCATAATCCGCCACTGAACATGGATAAAGATTTGGCCACTATTTTATCAATATGCAGATTGAATGACATTTGAAAGTCAAAGTGTACTCCTAAATTACAAATTTCAGATACTCTAATTAATCTATTTTTGTAGAGATAATACATAGGAGCATAGTTTCTATGATAAGACATCACTTTACACTTAGTTACATTTAGCTGAAGCATGTTTGTTTCACACCATAGCTGAAACTTATTCAGATCATCTTGAAGACTTATGCAATCATCCTGGGTTTTTATCGTATAGTACAATTTTATATCATCAGCATATATAAGAACTTTGCAGAATTTAAAAACATTGACAACATCATTAATACATAAAATGAATAATAGCGGACCAATATGTGACCCTTGAGGAACACCAGAGGGCACAGGTATATTAGTAGACTTTAACCCATTTATCTTAACAGTTTGGGTTCTTTTTGATAAGTAAGATTGAATCCACCCAATAAAATTATCATCTAAGCCATACTGGTGTAGACTGTTAAGGATCACAATATGGTTTATATAATCAAAAGCTTTACTAAAGTCAGTATAAATGACATCCAGTTGAACCTTTGATTCCACAACCTTTATTGCAGCACCAGTAAACTCCATTAAGTTTGTAGAAGTAGATTTGCCTTTGCAAAACCCATGCTAATGAACGGATATCATTTCTTTACATTTATCAAAAAGATAATCAGTTACAATACTTTTGAATAATTTTGGAAAAGCAGATACAATGGAGATTCTTCTATAATTTGTCACATCTGAACGGGATCCAGACTTAAAAATTGGTATAATATCTGAAATTTTCCATTTAGTTGAAAAAATTTCAGAAGAAAGGGATAAATTAAATAAAACAGATAAAGGGTAAGACAAAAGATGACTATAATCTTTTAAAAAACTTACAGGAATGCCGTCGGGACCACACCCTTCTTTAAGAGACATAATCACATTAACGATTTGAGCCGAAGAAATTGTTGGTACAGATACAATTGGAAAAGTATTGGAATTCGTAGTAGAATTGAATTGGGATGTGTTACTATCCAGTTTATATACGTTTTGAAAATACTTTGCAAATAACTCACACATATCATTAGTATTATTTGCAGTTTCACTGTCAAACCGCATTTTTGATGGAATAACTGAGGTTTTGCGTTTTGAGTTAACAAATTTCCATAGTTTCTTAGGGTTGGTATTAATCTCAAATTCCACATTTGACAGGTAATTCCTATACGCATCAAGTTGCTTTTTATCAAATTCACCTTTAAGCTCACGAAAAACAATTTTATCCGTCGATAGTTTCGATTTTAAAAATTTTTTACTTGCTTTATTTTTACGATTACGCAAATTTATTAAACTTCTGTTAAACCATGGAGGATAGTTATTATTTTTATTAACAACGATAGGAACAAATTTTTCAATACCATCATATAAAATATTATAAAAAGAATCAACCTTTCCATCCAAATCAGAGTTCGCAAAAAGTATATCCCAGTCAATGTTAGCCAAAAACAGATTCAATTGAATTTTGTCACTTTTTTTAAAATTAAACATACACAAATCATCATTTTTCTTATTATAAGCCTGAAAACCTTCGACTTTCAATTGAATTTCATAAGATTTATGATTAAGATCATTACGAACAAACGGAGTTAATGATTCTAAAACAATACACAAGTTCACATCATTTGTAAAAACCAAATCTAAAAATCTATCATAAAAGTTACTTATACTATTAATTTGAACCAAATCACAAGATAAAATTGAATCAATACAATGAGACTCGATAGTAGTTTTAACGTTTGCAGGCAGCAAACTTCCATTTTTAGCTACATCATCTTTTATCCATCTCACTTGCTATAGATTAAAATCACCAAGCAATAAAACATTATCATTAAAATTACATTTTGATGTAATATCGGTGATGTAATTACAATAGAGAACATATTTTTCAAACGGAAGCGATGGAGGAACATATATTCCAAATACAAATATTAATTTCGAATTGAAATTTAATTTAACACATACAAGTTCAATATTGTAATTACTAGTATCCACTAATTCACTGCTAATTGAATTATGTACTGCAATTAATACGCCACCTCCTAATGATTTATTACTATTGAATGAGTTTCTATCACAACGGTATACTATATAATCGGATAAGAAGAATTCCGCACTAATTACAGATGGATGAAACCAAGTTTCCAGTAAGACAAGTAGATAACAAAAATCTTTGAAATTTACTGGCTTTTGATGACATTCCATTAACATTTTGAAAATAAACAGTTAAATGTTGTACAATTGGAACAGTTAGCATTATTTGTTTTTTATACTGGTTAGAGGACATCTTGGAAAATTTACATGACGTCTAGCTCTTATTTCAAATTCCATTACCAAAACACCTGGTGGCCACAATGATAAATTAGTCAGTCTTGTAAAGTCTTCATTTTTTAAACCCAACTTGTATGAAGAGTAAGATGGTGACGAATCTTGTTGCGAACGCGACTTTATATTAAGAACTTTTACATCAAAAACCTTTAACTTATCGTTAATAAATTTCTTGATGTGATCAACTGATGTATCAGGCGCGATTCTAGATGAAAATAACCATTTAATTGGCGGAACAGTATTTAACTTAATCTCGTCCTCATTAATGTTAATACCAACAGCATTAGGCTGATTTAATTTATCAGGTGTTGCATTTTTATTTTTACTCGAAGCGATGTTAATTTTAGCACGAGACTGACCAGAGTTAGTTGGTAAATTAGCAGAATTATTCGTTTCTGAAAAAAGTGAAAGTGTTGGCGTTTGTTCCAAAGTAACATTTACTGTCGTAGTCGATGGCCTAGGTGTTGCTATCCTATCCGTTTGATTCTTCATAGCTTCTGGTAAATACGTTTTCCCTTGAACAGCAGCTTTCGACACAGAACGTGTTGCACGACGATCATCACCAACAGTATCTTTATCTCTAATATGATCATTTTTATCAATTTGGCATGAGATATCATTTTCCATACTCTTGAGCATCTTATCAACGGCAGCATACAAATTATTGACACCATTCTTATAATCAGAACAGAACCAATTCAATCCAACGATACCGTCCATTACTATTTTTATAGCTTTCTTTACATCATTGGGAAATTTCGTTAACAGTTTATTTGCACTGGCAGCAGCACAATTGTAGCTAATAATTTTGCTACACATAAATCCACTGCAAGAGAAAAACCATTCATCAACTACAATTACATCACAGTCAAAACACCTTTTTTTCGATTGACATTATACAGTTTTTTTTAATTAACTTGATTTAAAATTACGAAAATTTAATAATTTAACTTTACTATGTACTGTTAAGATAAAATAAAATCGATGAGGGTTTATACTTTCAAACCGGATTAAAAAATTATAAATTGTCACAAACATAAAACTTTAAAAACTTAAATCACAAATGACTTATGTTAAACCATTATCAAGAATAGTCTTTGAATAATTCATATACAAGAAACAAAACTATAATACTTATAGATTAACTTAACATCAAAAATTTAATTTAAATTTTAAAATTATCAAAATATAAAAACACGTTCAGTTCATACGAGAGATCGAATATATATATACTAGTACTATACAATCATGATTAACAAACTAATGTGGACAAACTAAGTGCTGGTGGCACTTAGTCGGCAACACGTTTGCAATAGTGATTTGCAAACGGTAACAATGCATTAATACCAATGAATTAAATATATCTTCCCGCCCGCAGGAACATATGTAAAATTTAAAATTTTGGATCTATGGGTGTGACAACCCCGCGTATTTCAGTACCTGTTATTGGCAAAACAGTTAACGTGAGATATTGTATACCACTGGCAATGGCAGTAGATGTCACTGATATAAGTGGATAAGTGATATTTTAGGGGTGCTAGCGAATGAACTTTTTTCAATCAACGATAGGACCTTTAGTCTTAGTTATTGAATATTCTTTGACGATGGCACGCTATTTTTTTTTTAAATAAAATGTGTTTTGGGTACTAAAGGAATTACAATATGTGTCATATATGCTTGAGGATTGAGGAAAACAATGCGTTACATGATCTTGGTATATATGCTTCTAGCACTAGGATAATTAGTAACCCAATTTTAGCTTTGCTTTCCTGAAAATTTGAAAAAATGGTATTTTATTTTTATTTCCTCGATCCTATCATGAAATATTGTCCTATGTCGTACATTATTATGTGAAAGGATTTATTAAAAAGTTTTCCATTCCTTAAAAAGAATATAAAAATCCGAAAAAAAAGAAATTTTCGTCCATCTACGTTTTAAAAAGCATGATGTTGTGGAACTAGGTCTTAAAATGATTTTGTGTGTTGTTGTGACATGACACATATTGTAATTCAAAATATGTCAAATACTTTGAAATTGCACAATTTTTTTGAAGTTTTCGGTGAAAAAGATGATGAACAATGTCATTGAAGCTACAGTTTTGAACTTAAAATTTGAAGAGGAAGATGTAGTGTTACCACGTATTTCAATGATACCAACAGATATGGCATTTGAATTCAAACGTTTAGTATCCAGTGCAGTGCTACTATTGCAATGACCATAAACAAAGCACAAGGACAGTTACAGCAAGTATGTGGACTATATTTGGAGAATCCGTGCTTCTCATCATGCTTTTCACACTGTATGTGACTAATGCGTTAGGAAAACCTTTTGAGTTGTTCGTGTACGCACTAGATGGAAAAACAAAATATATAGTGTTTCCACAAGCTGTACTCGAATAAATAAATAGAATTAAATTGACATTTTGAAATTCTTTCCATATTAAAATAAATAAGTTGCAATAAAAATGACACAATGTAAATTGAATGTTATCATAACGAGTTTTTTCGAATTTTCTTTTTTATGAGACAGCGGCAATATGCGACGGGCATAATGTTAAATAAACAAAACTTTTACACTACTTCGTGTAAAAAATAAAATTTTGTGAGATTTTGTGAGTGATTAAGATCAAAGTAGTTATTGTAATTCACTTGAATTTTGCAATTTAAAAGCACTTGAAAATATATTGGCAGATCGCTAATTTTTCATATATCCGAACTGATCAGCTAGAATGCTGATTATTTTTCATTCATACTTTTAAAACGAAAAATTAAAAATTACGCTATCATTTCTCATTATCACTTTTTGAAATCATTTGCGTCTGCGCAAAAATTTTATTTATAAGCGTAGCAAAGCACGCCGGGTCCTGCTAGTTTTATCATAAGTTTTTCAAGTTTTTGAACTAGACACATTTGACACATAAAATTAATTATTTGTATGACATGAAAATTAATTGAACATGAAATTGGATATGAAATATGGTTCTATCCAGCTTCAGCTACTACCAACTAATATAAACCGTTTTAAACTATCATTTGGTTGCAGATTAAATGTCGTTTTATCACAACAGTCGTAGTTATCAGGGATATGTTTTTGAGAATTTTTTTTGTATATTCGGGTTCCACCACTTCTTAATAATAGGTACATATTGAAAATATCAGGTTGTTGTAGATAAAATATTGTTTTTTACAAAAGTTGAAATAAGTGAAAAGATGTATTTACGGTAAACGGAAAATTAACATGAGAATTTTTTTTGAGTGAATCCAGTTTTAGTCACTGATGAGTGATGACTAATAGGTGCAGTTGGCGAAGCCCAGCATATTGCAGACTATTTGTAGCTTAATTTTTATCCAAGACAAATAATTATCTTTTCAAAAGAAGGATTTTTGCTGGTCGTGTCATATTTTATGTCGTTTTCTACAAGTCTTAATTATTTAAAACAGTATTTACGCTAAATGGAGGAATTTTATAAAACTTTTTCTGGACGAATTTGCACAGTTGGGTTGGAAATATGAGCTCGTGTCAATTGTAATTATTAAAAAGAAGCGTTTGCCCAAATGAAAATGATTGCTGGGTATTCGAGATTCGAAATTACCGTTATTTTAACTAAATATTAAATTGCATAATTAAGATAAATTAGTCTAACGTAGCTTGTGACAGATTAAAGTCCTTATACTTTATCCAAATTTTTTTTAAGTGTGTCCTGCAAGAGAATCGATAAACAATAAAACAGTTTCAAACTTAAATCGTATATATTTTTCAAAAATAAAATATAAATAACAATTTTCTGAATTATTTGTGATTAATAATAATAATCATAAAAGTAATAATAATAATAATAATAATAAAAGTAGAATAATTAATAAAAATATAATTATTTGGAATTTTTGTTTTAAATTTGTTTAAGTTAATTTTCATAATAAATCTTTGTTTTTTTTATAATAATTTACATGTTGGTTGTTTTCCACTATGTGATCCACGTTTTTCTATAGCACGGACAGCGGCTGAAAAAACTTCATCCAAATTTTCCCTTCTAATTGCAGAACATTCAACAAATGCCGCCGCTTTGATTTTCGATTTTAATTTTTTACCTTCTGTTGTTGTTACAAATTTTTCAGATCCAACAATTCGTAAATCACTTTTCGTACCAACTAATACAATTGGAACATTATTTGTGTAATGTGTTATCTCTGGATACCATTTCGAATAAATATTTTCAAATGATGTTCTACTTGATATTGAATAACACAGTAAAAAACAGCGGGTCTAAAAAACAAAGGAAACTATATAGGAAATACTGTAATGATTTAGAAAAAATTTTATACTAACATTTGGATAACTAAGTGGTCGTAATCTTTCGTAATCTTCCTGTCCAGCTGTGTCCCATAATGTAAGGTTATATTCTTTTTTATCCACAACTATATTACAAGCATGGTTATCGAAAACTGTTGGAACATATTCTTCGGGAAATGCATTTGCTGTGTATGTTATGAGTAGGCAGGTTTTACCCACCATACCATCCCCGACTGTTGTTATTTTTAATGATTGTATCATTATTGTGCCTTAAACCTGAAATGAAAAAGAAAATTGATTTTAAAGTTGGATTTCTACAAATTATTTTACGACAGTTTTGAAAGTGAATCACTAACAAATATTGTGGTTTTTTCTTGTAACTTTACATTTATCAAATAAAATTATGAGTAAAATTTAACTAATTATTTTGTATTTATTATTAATACTTTTTCATGTTTAATGACAGCTGTAATAGCAGTAAATATTGTATTTGTTACTTTTTTTGAGACAATGTATTGACCGAAACATACTCGGAAACCTTTAAAGGTTTATGTAGAGCTGTCAGTGCCACGTGTTCTCCTTTCGGTAGGACAATCCTCCTTGGAACAGATATGTCCTTCATCCTCCTTTACTCTAAAAATGTCCTACTTTAGGCAAACTGTTACAATTTCTTACACTGAACAAAATAGATTTTTTGCTACCTATTTCTGTCAATAAACATCCATTAGCAAAATAAGTACGTAATCGTGATTGCTGCTTTCCTTTTATTAAATTTGTAACTAGTATCACACCAAATAGAAACCTATTTTTTTTAAAACATTTTATTTTTTAACTGAAAAATGAAGTGAACTAATCCAACGAGTTTTTTAGTTTTGAGACCCTAGGTTTAGTTTGTCCTATTTTGAAACTTTTAAAACGTGGCAACCCTGGGCTTACGCAACCATTGGGTAGGAGTAACAAAATTCTATTTCCTCATGGTGCAGCCTAATGGAGGGCTTATAGAAGAAACACTACATATATTTAATAACACATCACATCAGGGTGAGTCATTTTGCTCAAAAGTAATGTCTGGATGCACCTATCAAGGCTGATAATGGGTGTTGTTCTGAGTGTAGAACAAAAGAGCAGAACATAATAGATTTTGCAACTGTTTCTCTGTTAACTGAGACAAACAGTTTATCAATAAAAGAGGTCATGGATGAAGCAAATAGAATTAAACTCAAGCAAGATGAACTCAGGCCATCATGCTCTTTTATTACTGAAATCCAACTTATACACAATGAATTGAATCTTTAGTGACCTGCATCTCTAAATTTCAAAGAAGCAGAAGAATTGTAAATAAAGTTTCAGATTTGTAAAATAAATTAGATTATCTTGAAGATGTTGAAAAAAGGTAACTCAAATAGTCAAATATGCAATTATTTATCATCAAAATATTGCACGCTTTTCTTATCAATCCGATTGGAGGTTAGGGGAATGCAATACCTCAACAAGCAAATGAAAGCTTGTTGACTACATTTCAACTATTATGCAAAAGAATTAATTTTGCTTTGTAAATAAATGACATTCAATATTATATTCACCGCACAAAGTCTAAAACAGATGAAAAACCGGTAATTGTTGAATTTCAACTCAAAGTTTGTTTGTTTGTCAAAGTTTTCAAAGCAAAATTGCTTACAATTTTTGTTTTTATTAATGAACTTTGCTACAAAACTATGATTAAGAAGATAATTAGTTTCGAGAATCTTCTTTTAATTAGGCAAAGTTTTTTGTAAACAATTATTGATTTGTTTGAGAGGTTGAACCAGATCAAATTATCAAATGATCAAGTGATCTAAAACTTAACAAAACTGCTGTGTCGTGTGTCTAATTGAACATTTAAAGACAGGGGTTTCAAAGCAAATATTGCATAAACATTTTTTTGGTTTGTTTTTTGCGTTGAAAAAGTAAAAACGGTACCCTATTGGTGAGACTTCGGTGTCCGTCCGAATTTTTACATAATCAATTTGCTCACAAACTATAAGTGCTATGCTCTCAACTTGAAATTTCCTTCAGTTATTAAATGTGTTGTCCCACACCTGATGATAAGAAATAAATTTGAAATATTTTTTTTATCTATATTTTATGGACATAGATAAGGAGATAGTAAAACAAAAGTTTTTTTTAAGGAATCGAATTTGGTTTAGAAAAATCGAAAAAAATGGAAGTATTTCAAAAAAAATTTTCATTGAATTTTCGGCTGCTTAGTTTTTGAGTTATTACCAAAAACGAGTGGTTTTTTGTAACCCCCCCCCCACCCCCTCTTAACTTCCACCATTACAAAAGAACAAATTTAAAAAATCATGGGTGTAGGGATTTTGCTAAATCGAAACTAAATTTTGTTATAATTTCAAATGTTCATTAGAGGGGGTTAAAAGTAGAAATTTTGAAAAAAAAATTATTTATGATCATGGCATGTCATATGAAAGGTGATTTTTTTTTTGGCGTGCAAAAGAGTTTTGTTTGTAATTTTCGAAAGCACAGTTTTCGATTTATTTTCAAAAATGTAAAATTTTTTTTTGTCCCCTTCTTATCTACGAATATTATAAAAGAAAAAATTTAAAAAAAATTCATGGGTGAAGGGGTTTTGCTAAATCGAAACTAAAATTTTTTTTTGGTAGTTATAATTTCAAATGTTCATCGGAGGGGGTTTAAAGTAGAAATTTTGAAAAAAAATTATTTTTGGTCATGGCATGTAATGTTTTTGTACTGCAAAACAGTTTTTTTCTAATTTTTGAAAGCACAGTTTTCGACTTATTTTAAAAAATGTAAAATTTTTGTTTGTCCTATCTACGAATAATACAAAAGAAAAAATTTAAAAAAATTCACGGGTGTAGGGATTGCTAAAGGATTTTGCTAAATCGATACTAAAATTTTTTTTACTAGTTATGATTTCAAATAAACGTAAAACTGTACTAACAAAAACTGTTTTTTCAAATAATATACGGAGCCCTCAGCGAACCCTCATGAAACCCTCAGCGAGGCACTTGCACTTGCCTGACTTTTTTACATGAATCGATATTTGAATTACTATGAATTTTAAATGAGTCAAAGTGTACTGAATTTAAGTTAAACATTTCGCAGAGTGATTATGGTTTTGTTTGCGTTACTGAGACATGATTAAACAACTCTTAGCATTCATTTGAATTTTTTGACCCTCGGTATACCACTGAAAGAAAAAATTCGGTCACTTATACGATACGAATAATAATATTTTTCTACTTGCTAGATATTTTGACTAGATCCAGCAAT
The DNA here is from genome assembly GCA_963693315.1 of Diogma glabrata. Lineage (NCBI taxonomy): Eukaryota > Metazoa > Arthropoda > Insecta > Diptera > Cylindrotomidae > Diogma > Diogma glabrata. The sequence goes on from OY856187.1 coordinate 144,608,194, forward strand.
ACCAAACTTTTTATTGTTCGGATGTTAATTTACCCAGTATAGCTTGCTACGGGATGGTAACAATGAATTTTTTTTTCAATCAGTTATGAGAGTAGAATCTATGATTGTTTCATTGATACCATGGCGTTTGTGGGGTTAATGCAATACAATATAATTTTGAATAGCAAAAAATCGAATATTGGATCTTGCCATGTTAAATTTTTCTTATGAAAAAAATGTAAGTGCAGAAATCCGATAAATCGATTATACCACCACTCTAAATTAAAATAAAAATAAATAGTCTAAAAATGCAACCAAGATGTAAAATTTCTTGGATTCTACATAATCATAATGCAATACAAAACAAAATTGTATTCAACCTTAATTTCCCCTATAAATAATATATCAAAAGTATTGTCAATGTCACATCGTCGTTTCCAAGACAACGAGTCAAAGCAAAAACATTAAATAAATTTCTCGATCGTTTATTTATATATTAGATCACGATGATGTAAAGTTAAATTTAACTAGACTGTGATAATGTTAATAGTTTAAGTAGAATGTGAATAAGTTAAATGAAAATTAATTGTAAACGAAACGCTGTATCGTAAACATAAAATCGTGTAAATAGAAGAAAAGTTTTATTTTAACTGTGAATAAAGTTTTAAGTGTTATTTGTGTATTACTTTGGACGCTGTGGACTGGAAATTTCTACAACCAACCGTTGGAGTTTCGAAGCTGTTGGAAGAATATTCTAGTAAGGAATATTACTTTCTGTATTGTTTTCCTATTATTGTGGAACAATAAGGGTTATGAATAGTTAATAAAACCTGGTGTTTTTGCTTACTAGTGATCGAATTCAGGAAGAAATTTGGGAATTACGTTTATCGAAGCCCAATTCGAAGTAAGATTAAAAAACGTGACATTATGATATTATTTCTGACAGAATTCTTGAATATGATTGGAATTTTTATTTTAGAAATCCAAATGTCCATGATTGTGTAAAAGGCTTTCATTCCAAAATTATTTAATTTACAAATTCTAGTCGTTCCAGTTATACAAGTGGAACTAAGAAATAAATCTACCCGTCTACTAGTTAAAACAGAAATTAAAATATGTCTGGAGTGCTATATGGGCACAGCTGAAGATGACCTCAAATCTAATCCTAAGGAATTTTTGAAATGTACTAGAAATACATTCACAAAATCTGAATATCCATCCAATCAGTATTAATTATGTAAATTTTTTAGCAAAAATTCTCAAAGTATTACTTCGGTCTGAAAGACCTAAGTATTACATTCATGAGCTCAAAGTGAAATTCTTACCCTCACTTTTTTTCGGCATTTCTCGACGTTTTAGGACCTATTGATTCTAAAAAAGCAAAAAAAAAAATGTGTCTGTTTGTAGGCCGACCGGCCGTCCGTCATTAGCTACACTGCAGGAAGCCGAATACTGGCACCCACGACTGGACCATTAAAAACATATAAAATATTATTATATGTAAATTTAAATAAATTAAATTAAATTTAAATAATTTCAAAACTAGATCAAACATTTTTCTGTACATGTGTGTTCTGTTAATGTCTTAGACAAGCTCGTGAGTCAGCAAAATCCGACCCGTGGTTAAGAAACTAGAGGCTTTTTTCTAAAAAAAAATTGATTTTTTAAAACCGTTATAACGGCCGTTTGGATTATAATATTTTTAAAAAAATTACAAGTTTAGAATTTTTGGAAACTTTTTTATCAATTTATTTTAAAAATAGACCTCTGCAGTTAGAAGTTCTTGAGTGAGCGGCTCCAACAAAAAAGTTTGCAAAAAAAAATTGTTTTAGAAACAACTGGCACTCTCACGGTCGCATTTGTAGAGCCAGCCTAAAAAACTTTTCTAAAAATGTGTATTTTATTGATATCTTGGACAAGTTCGTAGATCAGCCACATCCGACACATGGTTAAGAAACTAGATGCTTTATACTAGAAAAATAGTCTGTTTATTAGATCCGTTATAACGGCCGTTTGGATATTAATATTTTTAAAATCTTCATAAATTTAGAATCTTTAAAACATTTTTTATCAATTTCTTTCAAAAAGTTTCTTTCAAATTTCTTTCTGCAGTTGGAGGTTTCTGAGTGAGCGGCTACAACAAAAAAGCTTGTAAAACACAAAATGCGTTTGAATCAACCTGCACTCTCACGGTCGCATTTGTGAAGCCAGATCAAAAATCTTGTTTTAAAAATGTGTGTTTTTTTAATATATTGGACAAGTTCGTAAATCAGCAAAATGTGTTAAGAAACTAGAGGCTTTATACTAGAAAAAAATTGGTTTTTAAACCCGTTATAACGGCCGTTTGGATAGTAATATTTTTTAAAAAATTCATAAATTTTAGAATCTGTGGAAACATTTAAATCCGTTTCTTATAAATATAAACCTCTTCAGCTAGAGGTTTTTGACTTGTTGGCTTCAACAAAAAAGTTTGCAACAATGCCCAACAACAACAATTTGCAAAAACCTTATAACAGTCAATGAAAAAAAAATAAAATATAGAAGATTTGAATAGAAGAAATTAATTTTTTTTTCTTAGAAATAAACTATTTTGATATTTTGCAGTAATATCACAACATATGATATAGAGGTTTACCGTGTGTTTTTCATACAGTGTCATAAATTGTCACACACATGTTCTGTCACTGTGGTAGATTTGATATTTGATTGTTGCAAAATTGGATAGATGTAGTTTTGCTTATATGTAGCTAATGTGCTTTTTAAAATTTGTTCGACATCTGTTTGTAATTAGTTTGTTTTGTTTAAACTAATCTGATACATCAGATTCTACTTGTACACAAAACTGTCTGATCTTGAAATCTACCTATTTCTAGCGGACATCTTGCCGCTCGTACTTTTTTTTCTTTAGCTGCTAATAGTTGTGTTGCATCAGTATATACTAAAATAATTTCTTTGAATGAAAGTGTGTCGGGGTAAACGGCTGTTACAGTTTTATGAGATGGGTCCTATTCGAAATTCATGCAATGACTTAGATGGTTTTAGTAATAAAGCGGCATCATGAAAGAATGTGTATTTAAAAAAAACATTTTTATTATTTTATTATAGGTTTCTTTTTAATTTTAAATTTAATTTAACGGCTGCTCTACCCTTTACTACAACGTCTCCACCGATTCTAATGTCGTTTGCAATTGATTCTGGGTTCTTAAAGTGTCAATACTAAAGATTTGTATTATTCTGATCTTTGGCAAAATTATGAACATCAATTAAACCAAAAGTATCGAATAATCAGTAAATTACTATTTTAGAATATGGTTTTTGCTTAATAGATTATTAAAACCGCATTTCAACATCATACTCTTTTTTCAACTATAAAAACCTGATATAATACAGTGGCTGAGGGTGGTTGTGTAAGGATAGTTATGTATAGAGGGTTACCCTGCGGAATATTTTAATATACTATCAGGACATTAAAAAAAAATTGGGTAGACATCTGGGGTCCTGGCCGGATTTCAGAAAATGACGTCATAAGTTATGCGTATTACCGGTTTATGGATATAATAGGCCTTCCAAAAGTTGTGCTAAACCATTGCAATATGGGTATCAAATGAAAGCTACTGATTAGGAGAACATGTTTTTAGCATCAAAAAATTGATTTCTATTTATATGACGAAATTTTTTAATCTGTTTTTTTATTTATTTTATTTTTTTATTTATGACTATTTCAGATTATCTGCTGTGGGAACTGTATTGTGTGCGGTCATACCAATTCGACTCAAAGACCAAACCAAGTCCTTTCTCTGCATAACCTTGTAATCTGGCAAGTGGCATCCACTTATTCCAGACAAGGTAGCTTAGCTTCGTTATGGTCGAAGTTATCAAAAGCTGCCATTGTGAATACCGCTGGATCAAAGTGATTTGGCAATGGCACATTACCTTGACTGGTTTCAACAACAAATGAGGCCAACTCATTGTGATGTCTCAATATTTCATCGTAGCTAATGTTTAAGCCAAAATGGTTTAAACTCTTGACGAGTGTGCTACTCATACAAATTTTATGCACTGTTAATCCAGCTATCACATGCAATGGGGTTCTTTTTCTGCCATTATGCAACATGTAATACATTATCTGTACCAAAGACAGCATTTTCAATCTTTTTGAATCTGAAACATGTTTTCCATCATTTTCATCTTCGTCATTGCAGACTTCATTGAAACACGCAGATTGAAACTTGAATAATTCAGAGAGAAATGACAGAACTGGTTCTGGAATAGTAATATCTTTCCATGACTTCTCACAATCTTTGGCATCACAAAAATTGTCTTGCAAATTGAAATTCATCTTCAATAATTCTTCTCTAATTGATTTAGCAGCAGATTTAATAGCATCAAAAGAGCAGACAGTATCAGCAACATCTTCCACAGGAACATCTAGGCACGCCATTGCTGACTTGTTGACTTCCTTTGCTACAGCAACCCGTAATCTGTCTTCATAATGTTCCATCAATAATATTTTTATTTCCTTATTTGTGAACTGTGTCGTAGTTACTAGTTCATTAGCCTTATCCCTGATAGCACTGACTCTCAATCTGTTTCATAATTTCACAGAACTCAAATTTCTTATTTGATGGCGGTTTGGTATGAGAGCTTCCTGTAATAGCCCTATCGTATTTCAGAAGATACGCTGACATGCAATTGGAATGATAATAGAGATCGGCACCAAACACACTACAGGTATCTTCTAAATCATAAATACGCAAGTACACCTCGTCTTGAAAAAACACTGCAGCCTTCAAGAATTTTGTGGCTCTTTCACATTCAGATATTCTGTGTATAAATGGAACCATGTTTTTGATGAGAGCATATAATGCAACTGCAATGGCGATGTACATCTACATTGATGGCTGGACGATTACGTGGCACAGCAGATGAGCGTGTTCCGATTCTTGTGGAACTTGCAATGGCCATTTCAATATCATTGCCATCATCTGTAGTCGTTCAAAGACTTCATCTCTTCGGGATTCTGCTGCCTCCAAAATTCGCTTTCTTCCATTTTCTGTAGTCGATGTTTTGAGGTTACCTTTATCTTGTTGGCAAACTATGCACTTTAGTTCATCTACTTTTTCAATTTGTCTATTTCTTACTAACGGTACTCCTTCCATTATGTACTCGATTTCGTCTTTTCGGCACACCACTTCACTACCGTATTCCAATATGACTTTCTTCACATACAGTCCGTTTAGCTATATTTGGCAGGTGAAGTATACAAGTAGTTAATTGTATTTGGCAGTTGAAGTATACAAGTAGTTACTGCATTAAAGTAATGTTTATTTTTGTGTTCACAAGAGCCCCCTCCATTAATTACAAAACAAATTTGTTCTTACTTAGAGCGTAGGACTGCGGATTATTTATGTTCGTGTAGTTCAATAAATGCAAGTTGACACAGGATTAGAGTTTTCTTATTGAGATATATATATATATATATATATATATATATATATATATATATATATATATATATATATATATATATATATATATATATATATATATATATATATATATATATATATATATCGTGTAGTTCAATAAATGCAAGTTGACACAGGATTAGAGTTTTCTTATTGATATATATATATATATATATATATATATATATATATATATATATATATATATATATATATATATATATATATATATATATATATATATATATATATGTATATATATATATATATATATATATATATATATATATATATATATATATATATATATATATATATATATATATATATATATATATATATATATATATATATATATATATATATATATTAGACTGGTCGTTAAAAACTAAATTTTCCGAGACGCCCCCTAGAAAAATTCTTTGGGGTCAAAAAACCACAACGGCATTATTTTTTTTTTTTTTTAAATCAAAAGAACACGTGCCGCAAAATCGTTGAAGTTGATTTTTTGAAAAATTCGTAGATTTTTTCAAATATCTCATAAAATATGCAGATGTTAAAAAAAATCACATAACCATTTTTGTAGGAAATTTAATTTTCTACAAAAAAGGTTCATGTCATTTTTTCCCGAAAACGTATAGTTCTCATGATATTTTGAAAATGAACTTGTAAGTTTTCGTAATTTTTAAAAAACAGAAAAAATAAAGATGACGAAAAAGTCCTAATTTTTTTCTTATGCTATAGAATGAAATGTATAAAAAAATAATCGTGACAAAAAAAATCAAAATTAGTACTTTTTCGTCGAAATTTTCATCATTTGGTTTTTTACACAAAAAGGGTAGCCATATCTTAGAAAAAGCGCGGTGCGGAGAAAATGCGGAAAAGAAAGAAGAGTCAAGAGAATATAAAAAAATTAAACGATTAAAAAAATAAACGAAACAACAAACGAACAAAATAAGAAATTTAAATTTCAATAGTTTCAATTTAGTATTTTCAATTTTAATAATTTGATTCCGGAGTGGATAGATGTATTTTTTTGTATTTAATTTATTTCAGGCTTAAAAAAATATTTGTGTTTAAATTCATTTTTAACTTTCTTTTTTTCGGAAAATTAAAAATGAAATTCATTCATAGGGAACGATTTAAAAGAAATTATTTTAAGTTTCCTTTCTTATGCATCTTAACTTTTATTTTAAATTAATTTTTTGATGCTAAAAACATGTTCTCCTAATCAGTAGCTTTCATTAGATACCCATATTGCAATGGCTTAGCACAACTTTTGGAAGAGCCTATTATATCCATGAACCGGTAAGACGCATAACTTATGACGTCATTTTCTGAAATCCGGCCAGGACCCCAGATGTCTACCCAATTTTTTTTTAATGTCCTGATAGTATATTAAAATATTCTGCAGGGTAACCCTCTGTACATAACTATTCTTACACAACCACCCTCAGCCACAGGACTAATATGAAAACCTTCAACTATGAAAACCTTCTCGCCCATAAAACATCGGTCTATATGTGTATATAGAATAAAAGCGAAAACGTCCACTTTAACAAAAATCCGAGTTGAGTTCTTTTCGAAATTTACGATTCATTTAATTGTTAATTTAAATCATTTATTTAACAAAGTTATAAACAAATTTAAGGTATTTAAATAATTAAAGTGCGTCATAGTAGTTCGCTCCAAATTTTAAAAATATAAACATAGCGATCTGACTACACACAATTTCGAAATTTTAAAAAACATAGTAATCCACTTTCAGCTTTGTAACCATCTTGACAGTTGGTTTTTTGGAAAACCCCCAAAATGGGTTTTGCTTGCAAGCTCGATGATTTTGTGTTGTGTTTAATTTGTTTTTTTTTTGGTAAGGTAAGTTTTCATGGTAAGTTTTTAAATTATTATTTTGATATTCTAGTACTATTTAACTACAAATCTCAAATACAGGCGGCGTGCGTGCCAGACATAAAATAGTAGATTGTATTACTAGTGCGAATGCGTTTTCCAAACAAGAGTTAGTTTGCCGCACGACCGTGCGGCAATAGCTCACGTTTGGAAAACGCATTCGCACTAGTAATACACACTATTTTTTGTAACAAGTGCATAAAATTTATAAATATTTATTTAATTGTTAATTTAATCATTTATTTAACAAAGTTATAAACAAATTTAAGATTTTTAAATAATTAAAGTGCGCCATCTTCGTTGTAATAGTTGTAATTTATAAGAATAAAACTACCGATAAAAAATAAACATAAAAATCCAACTAACGGGAATATAAAAGACAACATAGTAATCCAACTAAGCTGTCAAAATTGTAAACTTTGAAAACCCAAATAAATTGTTTTTTCTTGTAATTCAAATGATGCAATGTGTTTAAGTTGTTTTTACTACATGATAAGTTATTTAAATTATTATTTTGATATTTTAGTGCTATAAAAATATTGTATATTGAATAGAATTAACTACAAATCTCACATGCAGGCGGCGTTATGGTCCAAGCTTATAAAATATTTTGTGGTCATATGTGGGGACAAGTAATTTTTTCTTTTATTCTATTCTAGTACAAAATTGAATATTTTTTATGCATGTGTTACAAATAGTAGATTTTTATACAAGTGGTAAAAACGTCTCTTTTTGCGTGACTGAACGGTTTGTCCATGAGACGCGATAGCGTCGAGGAACGCAAAAACGTTTTTACCACGCGTAGAAAACGCTATTTTTTCTACGCTTGTAAATATAAATGAGAATATTTACAAATTTATCTACTAAAAACTTACAAAACGACATATCTAAATTTGACTGTGTAAAAAATAAACAAGATTGTATTTATATATAGCATTTTTACTTATTTAATTATTTGACTTTTACTTATTTTATTTGTATTTATATATAGCATTTTTACTTTACTTATTTACTTTTTTACTTATTTACTTATAGAAACTTATTTACTTTCAGTCCTAGTGACTGAAAACATTTTCAGTCACTACTTAGAAAAAGTTTCCCTATCACATAGGTTTTACTATATATTAAAATGACATTTTCGTAGCTTGAAGTAGAAAACAATATTTTGTGGGCATATGTGCGGAAAAGTAGAATTTTCGTTTATGTTATTCTAGTAAAAAATTGAATACTTTTTGTGCAGTATTACAAAAATATATTTTTTTTTATTTATTGATAATAAATTTCATTTTCAAGGTTGTTTGGAACTGCAATTAAACGTTTTCTTCGCTTCCTCACAATTTTTGGAAAATGTAAATGCTTTCCGGCTGACGTTATTTGAAATAACTCTTTTAAATAAAATTTTAATCCGTTTCGTACCGCCATCTTATGTAATCTATTTATAAAAGTTATTGTGCTAAATTTTGGTAGGTATATATGAGTAATTCAGTAAATTATTTGTGATATAACATCACCCCGATGGAAAATCTCCCATCAAGAATAATATAAGAACTGAATCTAAAAAATTATGGTGCAAATTATGAAACTTTTTGCAATCCATACAATTTTAGAGCGATCTAGTTTCGAACCAATGAGAAAATTTTAAACTTTAAAAAAGTTTATCATTCTCATCAGGGCTAGCCGACTAGATAAACTCTACCAAAAAATGTCAACGCTAATGTATATAAACCAAAAATTAGGTTACAACTCTAGCGAAGTGTAAAAACAAAAAATTTACATAAACATACATTTAATAAATTCAGGTTTAGTCAATTAATTTCTCTGGTGATCACTGTTTTGTTATACTCTAGACATTCTAGTATTGAATAACAAACTTGTATCGGTGAGAGGAAGATGACTAGTCTTCACTTGTGTCTATTGACACATGATCAACAATTAATTCAGTAAATTATTTGTGATATAACATCACCCCGATGGAAAATCTCCCATCAAGAATAATATAAGAACTGAATCTAAAAAATTATGGTGCAAATTATGAAACTTTTTGCAATCCATACAATTTTAGAGCGATCTAGTTTCGAACCAATGAGAAAATTTTAAACTTTAAAAAAGTTTATCATTCTCATCAGGGCTAGCCGACTAGATAAACTCTACCAAAAAGTAGAGTATAACAAAAGTATAAGTCTAGAGTATAACAAAACAGTGATCAGTGATGGATTGCAAAAAGTTTCATAATTTGCACCATAATTTTTTAGATTCAGTTCTTGGTATATATGAGGTTTATTTACAGTTTCCAATATTTCTGCGTATCCAAATTCCGGTTAAAATTATTTTTTTGCATTTTTTTAAGGTGTTTATTCCTGCTATAGCCTACAGTTATAAATCGATTTTCATTAAACGTTGGTGAGATTGAGAAAGATTTACTAGCTTTTGGGGTACATTGGACAAAGGGTTGAGTGAAGTTTTCACTGAAGTGAGGTGAAGTTTTCACTATATTTATATTTATTAGGAGCATATTGTAATTGTTCGTGAGTTAATTTTGATGACACTTTGACAAAAGATGCAAATATGTATGGCAGGCACCTTTCTGATATATTGCATCAATTATTTAGCAATAATTAAATTTTTTTTCTACTCCTATCACAGTAAATTATAAATTACATCACACTATCCATGACATGTAAATTGATTATTTCAAATAGCGTGCGGTAATGGATTTTCATATATATATATATATATATATATATATATATATATATATATATATATATATATATATATATATATATATATATATATATATATATATATATATATATATATATATATATATATATATATATATATATATATATATATATACATATATATATATATATATATATATATATATATATATATATATATATATATATATATATATATATATATATATATATATATATATATATAAATATAGATATATATATATATATATATATATATATATATATATATATATATATATATATATATATATATATATATATATATATATATATATATATATATATATATATAAATATATATATATATATATATATATATATATATATATATATATATATATATATATATATATATATATATATATATATATATATATATATATATATATATAAATATATATATATATATATATATATATATATATATATATATATATATATATATATATATATATATATATATATATATATATATATATATATATATATATATAATATCTATATATATATATATATATATATATATATATATATATATATATATATATATATATATATATATATATATATATATATATACATATATATATATATATATATATATATATATATATATATATATATATGTATATATATATATATATATATATATATATATATATATATATATATATATATATATATATATATATATATATATATATATATATATATATATATATATATATATATATATATATATATATATATATATATATATATATATATATATATATATATATATATATATATATATATATATATATATATATATATATATATATATATATATATATAGTACCGCACGCTTTTAATAAAAAGAAAAATTCTTATTTAAAGAAAAATTTGATTTTTAAAAATTAAATATTTCAATTCAATTCATTTTGACACAGAATAATGCAAAGCCTACCACAATTTGTAAACTATTTGCATTTAATTTAGAATTAGTAGTTCATTTTTTCAAGTAATTATATGCGTTTGGGCATAAGTAAATAACAAAAGTATATAACAAATCTCGAGTTGTAAAGCATTTTCCATGCTCGTGAAGATACTGCACTCGACGCTACGCGTCTCGTGCGCAATATTTTCCCTCGCATGTAAAATGCTATTTACAACTCTAGATATGTAATATACTATTTTTCCTAAATACAGATTACTCAGAATGTATTACATGAATTAGCTTTTTACTGATATAAAGTTTAGAACCTATGTGATTTTTCGATTGCTTTAGCACATGAACATTTTGACGTCAAAAATATCCGGATACTCGGTTACTTATTAGTCGACAATCGACATTAGATACCCGATATATTTTGCTCTTATAGTTTAATAACAAGGGACTTGCACACTGATCGTTCGAATTAGTTTCCATTTTATGGGAAGTTCAATGTCATAGTAAAACTTCAAAACTGAATTGAAAATTGGAGTTTTATCTATTGAATAAGTTCCAATATATTTCTTTTGGGATAGATAACCATAATCAATTTGAGTATTTTTATTTTAAAATTATATTTCATTTTATAATGAATACAAGTACGATTATCACAAAATCGTTCAATTATTTGGTGTTAGTTGTTATGATTTATGTAAGATATAATTAACTTAAATATATATTTTCTAGAATTCAAAATTGTGTTAAGTAACTGATAAGTAATTTTGTTATCGGTTATATAGCGTTACACAGCATTCCTGTAAATGTAAAATTTACCATTTTAAAGTTTTTTTTTACCGTTTTAAAGTTTTGCGTTGTGACTTGGTATTTCTATAGGATATAATATCTTTGGCAATCTATCATTTTGAAAGTACGAAGATCCATTATAAAGTGGCGTGTTGGTTTAAAATAAAAAGACACTTGAGTAGAAAAAATAGAATTGTGATACATTATTTGCTTCTAGTCTTATTCTAGAGTTTAATCAAAAATCCAAATTCAGAAATCTGTACAAATTTTAATTTAGTGAATTTTATTTCTAAACCAGATAATAGTAACATACCAATTGTTTTCATTTGTACAGAGATATATGTTCAATAAAATTAAAATTTTGATATGAGGTTGATAGTCCAGAAATAAATTTAATCTCGTCTCTATAGTCGCCGATGTTAAATGGGTACCCAATCGGGTCGATCCGGAAAGAAAATAATTACGTCAAAATCCTTTTGAGAAATTTTTGAGAACAGAATAAACATTTTCTGTTGACACCAAAATAATTTTTCAAATATTTTGACAGTCTCATGTGTTAGTCAAAAGGGAAAAATATCACCATTTTGATTTAAAATATCATACAAAATATAACATAAATATAATATCTCAAAATAGTTGTTTATTTTCATTCTGGATCGATGCGATCGACTCTATCTAGAAGGAACCTGATTTAATTCTTCTAACTCTTTGACTGGAATTGAGATTAGAGTCTGTTACGGATCGACCGATTTCAAATGTTAGCAAATGTTTTAAGAATAATGGGCGAACTGGCCTAGATACTGTGTTAGTAATAATTTGTAAAATTATTTTCTAAATGAAGTTATTAGGAAACGATGCGTATACATTTTTTTGTATGAAACTAGGAATTGGTTTAGGTGGGATTGGGTTCTTCTAGTGTTTAAAGTTGAATTCTTCCCCTTTGGACAAGAATTGCAAATAGAGGGTTTTCTAAGATCAAGAATCCGGATCATTTGATGACGAAACGTTATTTAATTTGAAGCTGGTTAGGAAGATGTTCGGGTACAAGTGTAGATATTACCAATAATTATTTTTGGTTTTTTTTTATTTGATAATTTAATGGTAGCGAAATCCGAAATTCGACGTCCACGCCGTGCTGCCTGGGTAATGCTGACAGAATTAGGTTGGTGTATTGGAGACAAGCAGAGTAAAAACTGCTTAGTCAATGACGCTACATCACGGCGAATTGGCGCCTTAAAACCAATGTGACTCAAGCGTCTGTTCTCCATGTCAGGGGCGGCTTGGAGCGGGCGTCTGTCTTGAATCAAGCGGCTCGCTATATAAACGTGTAAAAAGGTTGTTTCTGGTGACCTTAATATGCAGAACGGACCCATTCACGACAATTTGGGTTGGGCCTAAGGTTAACACCCTAACCCCGGAAAAAAACTCATATGTTAAATTTGGTTATCAAAAAAAGAATAACAGACCCGGACAAAAAAACACAATTTTACCTGGACGTGAAAAAGGACCAGACTACCGAATCGGAACGTGGAACGTGCGCAGCCTGAGCGCTCCTGATG